>JAVSBS010022857.1:122281-185729 GCA_033124195.1 Coracias cyanogaster | reverse complement strand
AGTTTTAAACCTTTTTTTTTTTTTTTTTTTTTTTTTGTGGAGTATGGGGGCAGCTATAAGAGACTCCTTGGGGGTTTTCTATGGTTATTTCTTTAGATGTGTGAATAGTTTTATCAATCACAAGAACTAAAATTAGTTATGTGGGCCTTCCAGGGGCATTTTTGTAGGGTTTTTTGGGGTTGTCTAAACAAAAAAGAAAATAAAATATGGAAGTTTATAACAGCTTCCATTTTAAGACATTGTGATGTTCTAACCTGTACAGGTTCAAGTAGGGTTTATTAATTTGATTTTTTTAAAGTATGTAGTCATCTAAAATATCATTAGATGCTTGAGTGAGTGTTTGAAGTTCTGTGCTTGCCTCATAACTATTGAGATCACGTCAAGTGGCAGCTTCTTTCCCAAGATCTAGTATCTCCACCAGTGAAAGCACTGACTTGACTCTTGAAGGAAAGCCTTCTGCATAAACACATCCCAACTGGTTATAGCTTCCCATTCTGAAGGTTTGGTGGTGATAAATTACAAGATCATTTTCTCATGTATTGTGACTGAAAGCTGTAGCAACACAAGCATGTGCTTATAGGAAAACTTTACCAACCAAAGAGTCTACATTCAAGATGCCTGTTTATATCTCTCAAAACATCATTCAATAAGACAAGTATTGCTATCCCCATCTTCCAGATGAGAAATCTGGAGAGTTTTGCTACAAAATAGGAAGATTTCAAGGCAAATATTACATCTATTTCTTCTTCTATTCAGTGATGATGACGTTGCTCTCCTTTAAGCTACATGCCACATTCCTTTTTTGCAACAGTAAGCCATGGGCTACCATTACACTTTTTTTTTCTGCTCAGAAATTACCTCATTAAAAAACTGAATAATACTAGTTCAGGAGGATTTAAAATCTCCTAGCTCTTCCTGTGTCCTTGACTTATGTCAGAGACTCAGCAGCCTGTGAGGTGCTGTAGATACACACAGAAGCAGAGTAATTATGACTCTGTTAAATGGAATTCTAAAGAGAGTTCATCAGGGATGTTTAGAAATTAACTAATCCACACATCAATAAAAACATTAAACAGATGACAGTGAATTGCAGCAACTGTTAAATACTATCATAAACAGCGAAAGGAACAAGTAATGGCAGGAGCAGGGCCTGACTTTCATGGGAGAAAGATATCTTGTATTTATGCCCTTTCAGCTGAAAGGGGACTAGAATTTGATCTCCTCCTCCATCAGCTCCCTCATGCCAGCCTAGAAAAGTGGTTAGAAAAATTTATTTCAGCAGTGCAGTATTTATACAATATGGCTGTTTTCCTGCACCATATCCTCAGACCATTAATATAGACAATATGCTGTTGAACCTTGAGTCTCGGTAAAGAAGCAAGGACTAAAGAAACATCTGCTACTATACTCTGAAAGATCTAATCTCAGCTTTGCAAGGCTCAACTTTTATTATTACACCTTTCCCTGCCATTACTTTAACTGATCTCAGTATAGAGGTGCAGAGGAGTGACAATAACATTTGAATATATTTTATCCCTCCAGTTCATCTCCTTTTTAGCTCTTTTCTTGAGAAAATGATGATTGCTACTGCAGGATCATCAGTATTACTGCTGCCCAAAGTAGATTTCTCCCAAATATAAATGTTTGAATATTATCACATTTCTATATGGTAAAATGGATCATGGCTGCATGTCATCCTACCACCACCCTGAGGCTTGCCCCAGAGTGCAACGCTACTGAATTTCCAGGAGTACCCGACAGCAAAGCACTGACTTTGATCTGCCCTTCTTCATGCCCTTGGTGATTGCTGCCACAAGAAAAGGCCAGTAGGAGTTACTCAAGCACTGAATTGTTTGTACTTGGACAAGGTTATGGGGGTTCTTTTGGGGGGGAGGGAGGGGTGTTGTGGTATGGTACTGCAGGGGTGGCTTCTGTGAGAAGAGCCTTGGGTCTGAAATGCAAGCAACTTTTCTGCCTCCTGTAATATCCTTTAAAAGATTTGTACGAAGATGGTACATTAAGAACGTCTACTAAGCAAGGAAATTAGTGGCAATCAATTCCACAAATTTCCAAATTTCCACAGACACTTACCCAAACTACACAAGCTGCAAAACATAGTGTATCTATCTCATTATGAAAATGCCTCAGCTCAGCTCTTCCATTAAACCTGAATTTCTTACCTCTAAAATGCTGCTGCTCTCTTACAGTTTCTGTCAGATGGATCACTTGTTTTTTTTTTTTTAAATAGCTAATTACCTTGTCACAGCCTACACATATATTGCTGACCCTTCTCAGCCTGAGCAAACGTGCTTTGGGTTCTTTCTGTTCACAGAAAATGCCACTGATAGAAGTCCTGGATTTGGAGAAATGCTGTTGTTTACACAGAAGGTACAAACTGTCCTTTCTCCTTAAACCTAAAGTAACAAACTAAGTAGTTTCCTTTCTCAGCAAACATTGCCCAAAGAGACATTACTGGTTCTTACTTCAGGGTGGTGGTGGCATTTGATGCACAGCTGAGACCAGTTGACCACTCAGTCTCAGCTGCATCTGATGTCAGACCCAGGGCATTGCCTTACCTCTTGGGCTTTGGTGTTGATCCTAAATCAGCTAGGGCTTCTTATGGGAAATGAGACTGCAAAATGCACTATAATAGCCATCTAAATCCTGCTCATGGGCCTAAAAAACAAACCAACAGATAAAAAAAAAACAAACCAAAAACCTAGAGCCCTAAGCACACCACTCTGGTGGTGATGCTATTTACTGCTTGGAAAGAGGTGAAAGAACTACCCTTTACTTGAGTACATGTACATCGGTTGTATTGCTTTTCAAACAGAAAGGGGGAAAACAGCTCTGTTTACTCAGAGAAATTCTTCCTGAGATTGGTAGACTGCTTCAGCACAGAGTAAATGGATTTTTGCTCTGGAACTGCTCATTAATTTCAAGTTGGACTAAAGAGTCAGTCAAAAATTTACCAGCAACATTGATAAAAGTATCAAAAGAAAATCTGTAAGTCATAAGCACAAAACAGAGCAAGACCATATGTTTTATGGTAGGGCTAAAGACCCTATTATGGGGCATTTGAAATGCCTGTTAAGTGTACAGGAGAGAGGGGAACAAAAGAGGGAAGTGCTGATGATAAGAAATCTCTTTTCATACCTTGACTGTATGAAAGAAGAGCTCATATGATGTATTGTGTGATTAAAAGCTTTATTGTTAGAGGAAAAATAAAGAGCTTGAATTAGTGGAAGAGGAGAGCTGCAAGTTAAATGACTTTTTTAGAGTAAAATTTCTGAACAAGCCTTGGTGTAGTAAATGGAAAATAGGAATCTCCTGTCCAGCTATGTGTCCAAGACTATGATATCATAATCTCCCTTTTTTCTATTCATAGTTTTCCCCTTTTCTCTTAATAAAAAAGAAACTATGGAAAATATTTTCAATAAACATCACTACAATCCACCCAACAGTGGCATGAGAATTGCCTCAGGTAGAGAATGAAGCTGAACTGGGTCTCTTGCAGTTATGTACAAAGACATTAAGCATGGCTATTGCATGAGCAGATAAAGCGGTGAAGGATATACCTCTTTCTCTCTTAAAAGAGCTGTAGTAATGATTACTGTGTTATGATCCATGAGGCAGGAAGTGGTAAGGGGCATAACCTTTTTCTGGATAGTGACTCTTTTAAAGTGTGAACTAGAATACTCAATCCTATCATAACTGAAGCCTTTTTAGGCATGAACAGAAGTAGTCTTCGATGTGCTTGTGGAAAATTGAGATTTAAAAAAAGTATGATAGTATTAGAAGAGTAAAGCTGGAGCTGTTTGAAAATGTTTAGGGTTGCAATTTAGAATTTTTTTTTTTTTTAATCTCTGGCTTTAATGGGTTTGAAATCTCTGATGTGCTTTAAATGTACTGACTCTAGCTTCCAAGTCTAGGTCCAGATGTCTTCCAAACTTTTAGAGGTTCATGTTTACATCAAATTCTGATTCTAAAGTTTGTTTCCTGATCCCTTGATAATATTCTCATAAAGCAAATATAAAAGTGAGAACTTAAGTTCTCCTTTCAAACAACATATAATTTCTTCTACTGACAAAAAAATGCTTAGTCACTGGGACAGGGAGAGGGACAGGACTGGGCGAGAAGGGCATTCAGTTTCTGTACCACAGCTTTCAAAATTAGTCCTACAGCACATCTGTGCTGTTCAAGAGACTACTGTTTGAAGACCCCTACCTTTTCGTTTACTCTGCTGTTATATCCACATCATACTGTGGATCTATCTCCATCAGACTGTCTGGAGAAAATACCAACTCCTGACTTGGAGTCATGCTCCCTGTACCCACACTGCTTTTCAAACCTAGAAGCAGCATGGTTGATGCTAGACTCAGTAATCTCTGAGCAGAATAGACATGTCTTTGATGTCATTTTAAAAATAATTTAATTAATGAGCCTCTACACTCATTATGAAGTACCAGATAAACCAAAAGCTGTAATCAGTGGGTAAAAATATGTATCTCAAAAACCAGAGAGAAAACAAGAACGGGTAGGAGTAAACAAGGTCATGTTTCTGCAGTTATACTCAGTGATGCTGGAAGGCTATTTTCCCTGACAGCTCTGGGGATCTTTTCTTATGCTTATGTACATAGTAATCCCTGGTTCTGAATGGGGAAGGACTCTGGAAAAAGTTGCAAGTGTCCAAGTAAGAAAAAAAAAGTTAATTATTCTTATGTAAGTGTAAGGACACTGGAGGTGGGGAGGGTGATTGCAGGCCATTTATTCTTTTTGCAAGGCAAAGTTTGGGACATTTGGTAGACAGTCCTGAGACTAGCAAAGTTCTTTAGGATGGTATAGGATCTTTGAACCAAGGAACAACAAAAACCCTGCCTTAATGAAATGCAAAAACATCCCTATGTTAAACAACTTTTAGCTATACCATACAACCAAAAAAACCTTTTAAGCAGTGCCATTCAAAACCACCTAGACATACCAGACAAACACAACTAGCTTGCCCCTCCAAGGATAGGGACTCATTGCAGCTGGACCACTACTCTGAAGTCCAGTGAGATAAAGTCAGTTCATAGAATCATAGAATGCTTCAAAGATCATCTAGTTCCCCACCCCTGCAGTCAGCAGAGACACCTCTAACTAGATAAGTTACTCAGAGCCCCATCAAGCCTGTTATTAACCCCCCATATGTAAAAGATTAAGAGAAACGTTTGAATCAAAAAATCCCTTTTCTTAGTAATGGTCTTCAAGAGAGATCACTCTTTCTGATGTCCCTGCAGAGAAGAGTCAATCTCTTTACGGTTTATTATTAATCTCAAAGTTTCTGCCATGGTAAGTAACTTTCATATTTTAGGTTTAAATTTGTGTCTTTTTCTCAGGAGTTCTTTAATGGACAAGGTTTGGAAAGAAAGCAGCTGTCAGCTACATTTTAGAATGTGGTTTTGACAGAGACATTTATTTTCTAAGCATTGCAGTCAAATCTGTCTAAGAACTGATAGGCCAAGGTCAAACCGCAGTAATCTCTGGAAAGTAAATAATGAATCTTTTCAAGTATTTTGACAGGAAACAAACCTTTCCAGATGAAGGGTCATGGAGATACAGTACATGGAGAGGCGTGCATAAATATATATATTTATATATGCATATGTATATTTTACATACATACATTAATAGCTGAAACCAACTGTGGCTTTTGCTTCTAACATCATAGTACAGGAGGTCATTGCTGAAGTGTAGGCTTTATACTATTATATCCTCATTTCTGTAGGAAGTCAGAAAAATGTATTTCAGGTGCAGCTTTCAGGAAAATACTTTTTCAGAACTTCAGGGAACAGCGCATCTCCTGCTAAAGAGAGAAATGACAGTTAGAGACAGTGATACAAACAGATTAGAAACACAGCTTGCAGCATTTTAAGAAGTGATTGATGAATCAAAAGAATTGTGGGTTAAGTGCAGATATGAATGAAATCTTCAGAACTTACAGATCCTAAATATCTGTACTGCAGTTGAACATAAGGCATAACAACAAATAGATGCATGGGCAGTTTTGGCCCTCTAGTCCATTTTGGGAATTACGTTAATATAGCATTGATAATTCTGATGTCTTCCCAGAAGAACCACAGAAGATAATGCTGCTTACTAATGAGACCAGCAAAAAGAAATGCATGGGATTTTAGCTCCTATCCATCCATTCTTGCCTGGGGCTACACTTCCATGCAATCCATTAGTCTCTTTGCAAACTGTCTTGTTGGGCTGCCGTTGTCCTGAGGATAAATATGATGAATAGGGTCCCAAGCTTCTGTTACCAGATGTAAAGTTTAAATTTTAATTTATTCTTAACTCTCAACAGCAAAAGTATCATTTTCCCAACAGTTTGTTTAATTTAAATATCTAGATGGATACAATACTGGTAACATTTCCATTTTCCCCTATAATCAACACCTAATACATCCTACCTGGGGGAAAGAGGGAACCCAATAAAATATTCTGGCAGTTAGTCAAATCTAGAAACTGATAGAATGTGTAGTAATTTCAGAAGATATATTATTCTAAGTAATAATATCTTTGTTATTAATATAATAATATACAATGACACAATATTAATAATATTGCTGTGCCTTGATATTATTCTCAAGGTACAGCAAGATGTCTTTTTATTACAAGAAATATGTATTTACAAGGGTTAAATGAAAACAAAGTAATATGGACATGTTCACCTGAGAAGTCAGCATGTGGCTCCCTTTTTTACCATGCCTGTAAGTAAAACAAACATTCATCAATTTTCATCTTTAAAGTTTGTTCCTGAAAGCTCGTGGAAAATATGCTTTATACAATTCTTGATGCATATTTGAAGAAATAAAAGTATTCCTATGGATATTAAAATCCGCAATGTGGTTTTGCGTTTAGATTAAGGATACTCAAGGACTTTGGATATTAAAATGTTAATGCGCATTTTCCACACTATTTCACCTAGCATCACTCTCTGAAGCTCTTGTGACTGCAAAGAGTTTAGATGTACTTACAATCAAGGATCACAGCAGTATTACCGAACTGCTTTTGCCCTTTTATTGTTCTGTTGATCTCAAATTAACCAAACCTAGAAACAATGGTCTTTAAAAAGCTCTCACCTCTAGCATGTGATTTCACAGTTTTCTGCAGCCCTCTTATCATTGGCAGAGTTATTGCTTTTTAAAAAGGTAGTTTAAAAAACATATTCAAGTTTTATTTAATATTTATTTTGGAGTTATAAAAAGCTTTGGTCTGCCTTGGAATGAAAGAATGAATAATGGGTGGTAGAATACGTTCCTCTAAAAAGAAGCACACTGATGCAAAAGGAAGCATTTAATAATGATAGCACCAGAAAGGGAAGATGAAACTATAGTTTACCAATAACATTGCCATGCTTTCACTTACTGGAATTATTCTGTCGACATGCACAATGCAGCCCAGGATGGAAAAACAGAAATTCAGGTTTACAGGGTTCTTTCAATTCATGTAGCAACAATGACGAGCACAGTAAGAGTAGGTGGAGAATATATTGGACAAATTACACATTTTGAGATCCAAGTTTGAATATTCTTTCTTTAAGGAGAGAATTGGATACAATTTCAGAAAATATAAAATAAAGGTTGTAAAAGAAGTAACTTAATTATTGTGATGAAAAAAATGATGAGTTTTTTTCTTGATACTAATGGATCTTAAAAAACAATATTCGAGTGTATAAGCATTTATGAGAGCAGGGCAGGACTATGATTTCCATCTTATTTGTATAACAAAATGGAGCAGCTCTTTCCTGCTCCTTAAGAGGCAACTAGAGCATCTTAATATTCAGTTACTGAACAGTTGTTGCATTTGTGCAAAAAACATAACAGAAATAGGAAGAGAAAACAATCATTCCAAGAGAAATGGATCTTTCTTTAGTTCTACCTGTAATTTAGGCACTCAATCATACAAATATTTATATATACTTAACTGAACTGAGAAGAAAGCTTTATTTGGGCTTTTCTAAGCTAAAGCGTCACTGAAGTGGCACAAGTATGTATGGGAGACAGTTAGACTTGGGAAGAAATATTGCCTTCAATTTTCACACCCTGCTGCTATTTTATGTAAGTGTACCCCATTTGTCTGTGCATCGGCCATTCAATTCTGTGGTTAAACCATTTAGCATAAGCATCTGCTACATTTCTCAGTCTAAAAGTTAACCTTGTCACAACTCACGTATGTATTTCACTCTACAGTAGCATATGTATACCAGGACTACTTCTAGTTATAAGTAATAATGCAAATTACTTTCACTAATTATGAGAAAATTCTGTAATAAGCATTTAAACACTAGAAGCAAAATTAATTTTCTGCTTAGCATTTTTATTTTATCTATCTAAAATCTTAAGGATATATCTTCAAACTCTCCAAGTTTTGCATTTCTAATTCAGGCAACCTTTTTTCCTCAATTATTAGGGCTGCAGAATCCAACACATTCCTATTCTATTATTTCCTAGGAAACATGTAGTTTGCTCTCAGATTTCAGCTTATATGAATATTTGGACAAAGATGCAAAGCAAGGTGATACAAGATTTTGTTTTTAAAAATGGAAGAAGGGGCTAAATGAGGCCCCCAGATTATACAGAACTGAAAGATATCCAGGTTACATTCTTTTTCCTCTACACTTCCCAATACTAAGGGGGACATAAAGAAATGTAAGTTGTTGTCTTTCCCCCTGCTTTTCTCTTCTTTGAGGCTCAAGTGAATATATTTCATCAAATGGGAAGTTGGAGAAAAAAAAAAAAGATAATACCATTTAGCTTTGGGTCATTTTTTTGTTCCCTCCTCAACCTATTGAATAAAACTAAGTCCTGTTGCAGAGCTCCCTGGCTCTACTGTAATTCAAACTTGTACTCTTTTGGTGTTAATAATTCATTTATGATCTGGCTTATATATATTAGAAATAACCAATACAGAACTGCCATGGAGAAAATAAGCTTTTAAGGAAAACCTAACAAAGACAATAGGTCCTGCATAAGAAAAGAGTGAGCAGGGACTAACCAAGGGTAAGGCTTTCTCAGATACTGTAGCCCTCGATTATTGTACACAGTATGAAACAGGGTAGTGCACATCAGCAACATGTTATAAAAAGTGATAATTGATCAAAGAATCGTTGGTAATGCAGCTGTATTACAATTTTCTCTATATAATTCCTTATAGAGCGCTTATTTTTTTTTTGACAGTGTCAGAGGGAACACACTAACTTTTGTCTCTTCTTAACTTCTTCCCCTACTAAACAGTAGCACCAATTGTTAAAACCTTGACTTCAGCACAAATAACATCGTACTCAGGCTTCTTACCTCAGCCTGACTCCCAAAGGCTGCTTAATGAGTACTGTATATTATATTTTTGTGTTTTCACTGACTGAGTAATAAGCAAGCTTGCATAGACATTGCTTAAGCCAAATTATCTTTCATAACATTTTTCTACCTTACGTATTTCCCAGGTAAGTGATAGACAATTAGTATCCAGCACATTTAGAGATCTGTGATACAGGTGTCAATTACTCTTTTAAAACCCAAGATAAAAAAACAGGTCAAGAAAGAGGGCATAGATTTTGTAAAGTTTTCTATGAGTAAAAAGGATAAGGAAAAAAAAAAAAAAATCACAGTTGAAGTCACAGGTCTTTAAATTGTGCTAGCCAGATCAAAAGAAAGTATAAACAAGAATAGCTACTGGAAAGTACAAGAGTTTTATGTAAGATTATGGATGTAATCTTTACTGTGGTCATTATCATGACTTTTCGGCCTGCCTTATTAGGTGAAACCAGCAACATTATGTTGTTGCTTTAGTTAGTGGTGCATTAATGTTTAAAAATATGTCTTATTCAGAGTCTCAGAATCGTATAGTCTTATTTTACATGGGCACACTGTAAACTGAGTATAGCTTATTCTCAGTTTAGCTGTTGTAGTTTACGTGACATGCTGTCAGATGCCTTCCAGATTTTGAATATACACTGTCTACCATGCCAACCGTTAGGTCTGTGATACTTCAAAAGAGCTAAGATTTCTTACAACTGCTTCAGCCTCTAGCCTCAGAAATCAGATCTCAATATGCAGATTTGGAATGCCTAGGCATCTCTACCCAGGATTTTTTTTCAAATGTTCTTTGTGTTGAAAAACTCTGGTCTTTTTAAGTATTGAGTGAAAATATTCCTGAATTTTTAAAAGTAAGTCCCCTATATTGAAATGCCAAGACCTCACCGTATAATTGAATATGACTAATCTTCTGCCAAGGACTGAATAGCAGGAAGAACTGCCTGCACATATTTCACTGTTTTTGTTAGTAAAGCACTTCACTCAGAACAATTTCTTTTTTGTGTGTGTTAAAGCTTCATTCTGAAGTTGTGAAAAAAAATCTGATGCTTATATTAATTACAAAGCAAATAATTTGATCAATACTGCAGCACAGATCTGTCACCCATCTCATTATAATCTCAAATTTACACTAAGTTAACCATAGTTTGCTTTCGTGTTTTCTTGTCAGCAAATTCACTGGTACTACTCTGACTTCAGAAGAAGCAGAATCTGTCTTCTGGATGGCTAGTTGTTTATTCAGCAGGGAAAAAGCCAAGACTCCTGCACTGGACACTCAGTTGAAGTTCTCTCCTACTTTCTGCACAATAACATTATTTTTGCCCCCACTCTCACCCTCCTATACAGCACCGCTATTGTCACATGCTTCTTTTATCCATAACACACAGAACAAATCTGGCATGTAGACCCTGGTATTTAACAGATGTACATCTCTCACTGGTTCTCAGACTGGAAATTTTAACAAAGATCTTTAAAGAAAATCTTGCTACAGCAAGGATTTTCCATTTCTTATTTACTTCCTTTTAGAAACATTCAAAAATAAGCAACAATTTACTGCTAACAACAGTGTTGTTTTGTGAAGCCACAAGTCTGCATTCAGCTACTGTGGTATCACTGAAGATTCACGCTTAAAATCTGTAGGTTTACAAATAACTTCGTATTTTTTTTGCTCTTAAGCACTGATTCTTTGAAGAGACCATTTGGGCATACTGGAGTGAGTGCTTTCTGATAGATAGAAAACAAGCAAAGCCATCCTCTCTGTCACTGCTGTGGTAGGCTTCTGAAACAAGACAAAAGCTACTAAGGAGATACCATCCTAATTACTGTAATTATATAACCCTTATAATTCTCCAGTGCTTCATAAGAGGAAAAGAAACTAAAGCGGGAAAGCTTCACTGATCCTGCAAACAGAATTCTCCTGAGCTTTGTCTGTTTGTTGTGAATCAAACTTGTATCATAAAATTAAAAACACAGTAGTTTTCCTTGACATGCCTGCTAGGAATTAAATGACTGATATGTTTCTCCAAAGCAGCAGTGGATACCTCACTACTGGCATAGCAGAGGAAGACCTGTGCCTACACACCCAAGGTGAACAAATTCACACTGCTGCAGATGGCAAAGATGATCCTGCCAGCATCCCTTTCTCTATAGAACAGGAGGAAAGCTCAGTTTGGAAGCTCTGGTGACCTGGGCAGTGACAGCACAGCAAATGACTGACTGAGCCAAAGCAATTTCAGTATCAGGTATTTGCATATGCACCTTGTCATAACTCCAACTCTGTGTTCTGTGGTAAAAAAAAAAAAAAAGTCATGGGAAAAATTTATTTGGAAAAAGGTTTTATTATTATATAGTCCCCTTGTCTCCAAGAGCAGAAGATAACTGTTTTAAAAGCATTCCATGTACAGCATGGTTGAATAGTGCCCAGCAGGATAACAAGAATACAGTACCAGGCTTCAGTATTTCAGAGAGATGAATTACATCAACTCCCCTGAAGATGTTTAAAAACATAAATAAAAAGGATTAATTTCAGAAAGTTGCATTACTGAGTGTGTCTTAATAAAAGCATATTTCATATGCTAAATTTGCTGCCATAGGAGTTTCAGCTCCCCTTGAGACTGATAAGGTAAAATGTATCTTACACTATACTATATTTATTAAAAACAGTTTCATATAAATATCTAGGTGGCTTTTTTATTATCTGTAACATGAGCTGACCAGAGTCTGAAATGACTTATATTTCATGTAGCACAGAATTTAATAGCCTGTTAATAGTAATATTGGGATTCATCTAGAAAAGAAAAGGCTTTTGAAAAGAAAAGGCTTTCAGAAAGAAAATGTCACTTACTGTGCTTCTAAATGGTTCTGAGACAACCTTTGTGAACTGGAAAAAAAAAAAATAATATTTTCTGTATACAACCTTTGACAAAATACAGGTATGATCAATCCCTCACACCCTTGTTAAACCATTTGAATAAAGGGAGGTTTCAAATGCACAAATGCCAGCCAGCTGTTTGATTCACCCAAGAATAAGGATAACATTTTCAAAAAGCACAATAAAATTTGACAAATCCTACTTTGCCCACTAAGTAGTTAAAATAGAAGGTACAAATCCAAACAAGGCCATGGCACAAAACCGGTCATTTGGGATCTGATGAGACAATCAACACCAAAAAGAAACACAAGAAGGGGATGGAAAGCAGACTATGTCTCCTTACCTTCAAAGCCATGCATGTTTCCAGGTGACTTCCACAGCAGAGAAAAGATGTTGTAAATTATTAGAGAGAATATAACCTTGATAGGCATAGCAGCTCTTTTCCATCCATTTTAGGAATAACAATCTAATGAACCAAACCCCAAAGAACAGAGAAAGCAGTTAAGGTAGTTATAGAAAAGTAGTAGTTTTCAGTGTTGGGATGTTTCTCTAATATTCACCTAAGAAACACTTTCATCAGCCTCTAGATTCAGACAACAATTGATCATATTTCTAAACTTTCCCTCTGTTAAGCTAATTTCTGCTCTTACAGTAACATCTTTCATGTTTTGGTTGTTCATTATTATGTTCCTATTACTTTGTTTCCAGAATATATTTATCTTTGTCAGTCTTTTCAGATAATTTTATTCCTGCAGCCCACTGTACATAAAAAGATCTACTGATTTTTCTAATTTGAAAATGCATTTGCAGTAATGAAGTAAACGTACATACAAGCAATAAGTACAACTTTACTGAATCCTATCCTTTCCCCACCTTCTGATTAGAGGCATCAATCATGTGTTTGGATACTCTACCTCATCCACAAATACATACACAACAATTTCAGTACTTTTCTCTCAACGTTGTCTTCATGGGTAAGTATGGTGGAGAAGAGGCATACAAACCTAAGTTTGCAAGAAGAAGGGAATCTAGTGTCAGAAGCAGTGGGGAGAGGAAAGCCCTAAACTGATAAAAGCATTCAGTGGTGCCAAATACTTTAAGAATTTGACAGAAAGGTTTCTCAGGGTAGATCTGCAAAGACACAAAGCTGACTTAGGAATGCATATTTGTTGATGTCATTTAGGATCTTTGCAAGAATCCAGTCTTAAATGTGTTTCATATTTTGGTGTGATTACTGCGCGTGTCTTAACATTCCTATCAGAAGTCAAACTCCACTGATACTTTTGCATATCTAGATAGAAAGTCAGGCAGAGTTTGCAATAAGTTCAGTTCACAAGCCTAAGCATGAGTGGTGCTAAGATTTATACCTTACAATAGCAGTTTTTCGAATGGAATACTTCCCTTTTTTTCTATTTTTGTCTTTAGTTTTGTTCTTGATTACTTATATTAACTGGAGCTGTGTCATGGTTAGAAATGGATACCTCCTTTAAATCATTGAGGCGATGACCTTTATTTGTTCCATCATAGTTCTCCAATATATCTCTAAATACTTGTTGTAATTTATTTTGGAAATTATAGATCCCAGGATGTTTTATTTCTATTTTTCATCTATATTTTAATTAATTTCTCTTGTTAATAGGATGTTTGTGAATTTAAAACAGTTTTGCTGAGGACAGAAATGTCTTTTGCTGTGTAAAGTTATCTGCTATGCAAAGTTGCTATTGAATTCCTGGGTATAAAATGTGTGTACGTGTTAATTGTCTCAGTGTGATACTTTGCATGGCCTAGTTTTGCATGGTTTTACTCACAATTTTCTTTTGAATATATTTTTTGTCACTATTTGTGATTCTCTAAGATTAGTCTGAAAAATGTGCTGACCTATTTAGCCCGAAGTCTTGACTTCCTTTACAAAATTTATATTTTATCTTCTTCCCTCCTTCATAATATTAATGGTTAGTGCATACAAACTCTCACAGTATTACTGAAGTCCGTGGGTAGTCTACTTCTTAGTCTCGAAAAAACAAATAAGACTTGTCCAAAAATGTATCCACTACCATTGTAAAACCTCGACAAGATTTGATTGTCCTCTGTAGCAATAGGGATATTTTTGCATGCTATTTAGATAGGGAATACGGTATAGTGGATGTATTAAAATGCTTCTGTGTCTTACTCAGGCAGCACAATCTACACTTGTTTGCACAGCATATTCAGGGATTGGAGCTGGCGTAACTCATGTCAGCAGGGGAGTCACATCTTGGGTAATATCACTGATCAAAATGTCACACTTACTAGCACTGTTCCACCCAACTCCAGTCCACTTCCACCCTCACCTTGGTCCAAATATCTGTGCAACCAAAATGCAAATCATACCAGGGAATTACATAGATTAAACCCAAATCTAGGCACGAATAAAAATAATAATCTAAAACCAGCTCAAAGTATAACTATAACAACTACAAATAGTTCAAAATCAACTATGAAGTGCTACTGACTTCAGTGGTCCATGGAACTGTGACACAAAGAACTGGAAAGGTAAATTGCATACTTGTGGCTTTTTCATTTCCCACTTTCTTCAACAGCAGCTTCCCCTGCACGTCCATCTTCAGCAGAATTTCCAACATTTGAGGTTTGAATTTGATAACTGCCCAACTTGCGTCTCTAATTTATGTAGATTACCTTTTAGCAGTCTTCTCCTTTAGAATTTATTTTGCATTTGTCTCACAATTTCAAACAAGTCAAAATAAGTGTAAAATAAATTTTGCCTCAGATATCACTGAAGTCACTAGGTCTTTCTCCTGATTGAGCTAAGTAGATACAGACTCTGATCTATTCTGAAGTTCATAGTAAAGACATAATTAACTACTTAGAATAGTAATCTAGGCAAGGACCTAACAGTACAATCAAAAGGAGTTTACTGTAAAAATGAACAGATGTATTTTGTTCTCATGTTCCATAACTGTGTTTTGAATAAACTTATTTCACTTACTAGCTGAATCTCCAAGTGAAAAATACAGTCCAGGAACTTCTGTTTCAAAGAAACTCTGCTTTATAATATTACCATTGTCATCTCTGAAGACAGAATGCGTGCTAGGGTCTCAGTAGGTACCAATCTTCCTGCATTGCTGATGGGACACATTGTTTTTCTGCACAAATATGACAGAGTGACAAAGCACTTTCGCCTCAAGTTTTAAGAGTGAGCACGCTTGTAAAGATGTACACCTGCAGCATTCAGAGGGAGAAGGTGAACCTTCAATCATATAGCCCCAGTTGAAAAAAGTAAGCATGAGCTAATAAAAAAAAGGATTAGGGATAACGCTTAATTTCCTGAATAAATTAGGAGTTGTGATAAGAACAAAAGGAGGAAGAAAAGCTGTCTGGTTAGAGTCTAAGATAAATGTTGCATTAAGAATAATCCAGAAACAATAATGAAGAATCAGCAGTGATAATGTTGTTGAAATCTTCATACAAAAAATTTTCACATATATATTGGGGGATGAATCATTAAAAAGGGTGATTAACCTGGGATTTTTGCCAAATGTAGCATAGGTCAGATCAGATTTTATTGTATGTCTGATCCTGGTGTCAATGTGTGTGCAGCTCAGGAATTTGCCCTGTAAGCAAAAATTGTTCATTGCACTGACAGAAGAAGGTCAAGGAGAAAAATCTTCTTCCCACAGTATGGCATGTCATCTTGATCTGAATTTAACCCAGGTAACTGGAGAAATCCTTAATCCGAACAGAGTTCAGATACAGGGGCAGTATACAAAACGTTATGAACTAAACATAGAAACACTCAAAAGTATGCATGGGAGTGTAAGCAAACTCAAGCTTACTTTTTGTGATCAGTGACTACAACTATAGGGACAAGCCAACATCTGTTGACAAGCAACCCCTGAGGATTATACAGCCTTCCCAACACTTGCTGAGCAAAGAAAAAACAAACAAACAAACAAACAAATCTGAGGAGGAGCACCAGTTGCTTTCCAGTAGAGAGGCTGTTGCCTCAAAACAGCAGAGCAGGAGACCAGAGACAAATCTTCCTTTCAGTAGGGGAACAGGAGGAAGAAATTCTGTCCAGAAAATGAGAAAGAATGGGTAGCTACTCAACTTTGCACAGAAGTGATGCCCATTTTTACCCTGTTGGCTGCCAACAGAGGAAGAAGTTGCTGATCAGCAAACAAAGGGCAATGAGTCCTGTGTTTGCTGCTGTTATCCAAACCCAAGCTTTTCTGGTTATTTTTGTGAAACTGGGAATTACATTGCAGAAAAGCAATTTAATTTCTTAGAACTGTAGATTTCTTATAGGACTCCATGTGATAGCCTCTTGAAAAAAAAATATTGGTGCTGTATAGCCATTGGCTGCTAGTGATCCATCAAGAGCCATTAGTAAAGTCTTATTTAGTCTCCAATGGAGGTAAAAAAAACAGATGGGAGAAGGGGTAAAAAAGTAATATTACCTGTTTGGAAATATGCTTAATTGATTGATTTGTTTTGGATGTTATGTTATATATCCAACAATAAAGTTTTATTTTTTCCTTTTGGACCCTTCTTTCATCAAATTTCTTCTTTTATCTGCCACATTGACAAACTACCAAAAAATCCACACTGAGACAAATAAACAAGTCAGTTGTTTCTTGAACTGTTTATGATTATTACATGCTAATCAGAGTAGAAAAGTTTCTAAATTGTCACATTTCAGGATTTTGACTGATTGACAAATCACAGTTTTCTGCAATGTCTTTTTATAACAGAGTAAGTTAGAAATGAAGTATTTCATCTTAAGTAAAATTAAAGCACATCAGATAATATTATATGACTCAACTCCTCCCAAGTATTAAAAGCTAAGCATATACTTTTATGAGAATGGCTGATTAATGAGGATTTAGTTTAGGATAAATCTCAATTTATATAAATAATCTAGAATTATTTTCTACCCAGATATTCTACCACATACACAATGATAGTCAATTAACGAAATCATATTTTTGTTAGGCTGACAGACGGACTTTGAATATCTCAAGCTCTAGTAGAATAGAGGCTCATGTTTCCAATAATTCTTTGCAATAAAAAGTTATTTTAACTACATTCAACACTTTATGGACCTTAGAGTATTTTCTTAGTGCTTATGCTGTGCTAATAAATTTGAAATACTTTAAATCATACATTCCTATACTACACTACAGTGTCTTTTAAAAATTTATATGCTTACACATCACAAATTTACTAGGGTTAAGGGTTAGAAGGGGAAGCTTTTAGGCAATTGCTTGATGAAATGGTTGTCTGGGCTTGTATCTTTAGTTAAGAACAGATCCTTTCCCAGTTAAGTTACCAGGCAACTTATACTAAGCAGCACCTGGCCTTTTGATTTTATGAAGCATATTTAAGACGTATAGGGGCATACATATGCATCTCCATTCACAGTTATATTCAGAGTGAGGACCAGATGATAAAGCTGAAATTATTCTTCTATTGAAGCATCTATAACAAGTCTATGTGCAAGTACTAAACAAAGCACACATGCACTTAAACAGCCTGGTCAGTTCTCCTAGTGTAAGTTACTTCAAGTTATTAGAACTGTACTAATTAGAAACAGGTAAAAATTAATATTGTATATAAGGCACCTCTAAGAATACCTTAAAATGTGTGAATTGTGAGGGTGTGTTTATGAGATGAGAGTGAGTGCTCATTGTAAAATATTTATTTTTAGTAATTTTTGTTGATCTCAAATATCTTTGAATTAAAACACCCAGCTCAACGAAATGAACCTAGACAATTAACCATTCCAATAAAAAAAAGAAAAAAAAAATTGAAAAGTGCTAGGGGATTTTTCTTCCACAATCATGTAAAGACAGACAAGTAACAGGGAAATTTATCACAGTGAATAAGGAGAATCTTAACAATCCATTCATAAGTTGTGTTCTTTATCAATCATGAGGAAGAGTTGCCTACAAAGATTACAAAAAAAGAAAAATCAAGGGTCTCAAACTGTATATGAAGAAAATTGCATCTCATTAGATAAGGAACTTGCTTTTAACTGATGAAAATTATAATGAATCCATCAGTAATGCTGTTCTCAGGATTAGTAATGAAGATGGTAGTTGTGAATGCAGTGTAGAAGAGATATTTCCACTCTAGATAGAAGAAAATGGTATAAACAGGTAAATGAAAGCTAACTAGAAAAGAAGAAAAAGCAACAGAAACTTAACATATTAGAAAGATTTCAGAACAGAATGTGATTATTAGTACTGAGATAGGAAACTATACACAGCAGATTAAATAACCCATGAAAGACTTAAAGGCAAGCCTATTTTTTCTTATCTCAGTTTGAATGTTGTAATGAATTCTGCAAGTCATATGTGCTTTTAAATAAACCATGAGCATTTTTCATCTTACAGTGTACAAACAGCATTGTTCCCTATACTGTAAGTTTTGAAACATTTTCACCTATTAGATCCCAGAGGACATCTACAAAGTTATTTTCAAAGGAAAGATGCATGAAATAATTTGCTTCAGTAGTGATATGTATTGTCTTGACTAAAGAGTTTGTATCCTAAACTGTCCAAAACTGCAATTATGCGGTTTTGATATATTTAGCCACATTAGTAACTGCTCCTCATGTGTAGAATTTAGATCTCATTCTCTTAGGCATTTGTTGGGAAATTTGATTTGAATAAAAATACTAAAATATATTTGAAAATGTGCTAGGCATTTAATAATTTTAATAGCATTTAATGTCTCAGTTCAAGCAACTAAGTCCATCACGCAGAACTCACCATTAAACCATCTTCCAAAGTTCAATTTCAAGCAGCTTCTCTCACTAAGGTAACAAATATTTAAAAGATTAAGTTCTTTGAATTCTTGTTAGATCAAAACGCTATTATTGTCAGAGTCACATTCCAAACAATAACATGCATCTGCTGGACTAAAATATGACATCCATCAGTCTACTAAAACAGAAGTGACATGGGGTTAGCTGCCACTGGAAGTAAAAAAAAAAAGGAAGAGCTTATTAACTCTTGGAGAAGGAGCGAGGTTTTTTCTTAAATCTAAGAACAAAAACCAGGGCTCATTTTGTGCTCCACGTTCAAAAACTGTACCCTCTTTTTCAGAGGTAGCACAACAGAGCAAAAATATTCTGAAAAGATAAATTTTCCTGAATGGTGCTTTCTTGTCTCCTCACAGAAGGGACGAATGTTACCTGGAGGCATCTTGTGGTGGGAATAGCAGGAAGGAAACATTGTCTAAGTGTAGTACATTGCAAAGCACATTAAGATGAGGGGTATTCGGGGCCAGAAGACTACAGACTGCCATATAAGATAATTTCAGTCGGCACCTCTTTAAAAAAGGCCTTAGGAAGGAGTGATACAGGTGCTGCTGTCAACATTGCTAGCAGAGTGAGGATACACTGTAGTAGAGCTAGAGAAGAATTTCAGTGAGATTTGGGTTTATAGCATTAAAACCCCCCAAATTTTAGAAAAATACCTTTTTTTTTTTGTCCTCATCATCCCTAAAAAAGGACAATTTGTCACTGCTGTAGTTGTCCAAGGAAGCTAGAAAATATTTATTCATACACAGTCAAAATTTTGTTTACTGAATTGGACTCCGTTCTCCACTGTGTCATACTGGAAAGCAACAGTTCATCCCATGAAGTGTATTTTCTTGCAAGGTATATTTCAGATGATCAGTCCCTTACTCATTAGGCACAACTACTTCAGATCAATGGAATGGCTTAGGTTAGCAAGCCAAAACGTCATTTAATTTTCCTGTTCCAACACACTCAACTTTATGCTGGTTCCTGTGTCTTGTCCTTTCAACTGGTAGATACACAACTGACCAGCTTCACAGTAAGAGTTAGCCTCCTCCTCCCAAAGTACTGTCCTTCTTCACTATTAGACATTAACTGCAATGAAACCTATCTGGCCAGCTCATTTTGTTTTGTGGGAGTTAAGTTAGAGTAGAAGAGAGATAAAAAGCATAGAATATGAAGTAATACGTTTATTTTAGATTTAAAAAAAAAAGTTTATTACTACAGTAGAAAACAGCAGATTAATTTTACTGTATGTACATCCATTTCTGTGAAGGAATACAGACCCCAGTTTAATCACGTCAGAAGATGCTTTAATATTTACTAATAAAAAATGATTATGTGTATTAAATCTGCATATACTGATATGAAATGTGGACTGATGCATGATGGCTGCAAGAATTCACAACATGTTTCATTCAGACAAAAACAATCAGGCGGCTGGAGCTTATTCAGCCTCTACACATTCACAGCAGACAACTGCTGGGCTTTCTGCTCTTTGGGAAACAACATCAAACACTATTTTATAAATAAGTGACAGTGAGTAAAATTAGCTGATGTTCCATATCTAGAAACATGTTCAGCAATGTGTTATTCATTGAACTATGTACTGAATTTATTGAAAGAACCTTTGGTACAGTTCATTTAAATTGACTTTCCATTTCTTATATAAATCACATGATACAATAAAGCGCTTGTAATGCTGTAAGATACCTTATATGCTGTATTGTACAGAGTAAAGCAATTGACAGAAGTATATTCTCTAGGTGAATAAACTGAGTGTAATAGTCCAAATAATTGCAATAAAACTCTCAAATCAACAACCAGATTTTAAAGCAGAATCAATTAAAATTCAATATAAGGCTGCAAGTGTCAGGTTCAGCCTGGAAAAACACCATTTAAAAGCCTTATTAGTTTTTTGTGGAATAGACATAAGAATCAAGACAGCTTTATCCACAGAAGCATCAAGTAAAGTGGCATTGTGTCAAGTTATACAGAGTGATTTCTACTTTACAATATTTTGGTGCCATTCATAGGACACAACTTCTGAATTATCGTGGTAGGTATTAGATTTTGTTTCCTGACCTTAATTGTTAGTTGGAAGTGTGATCACTAAATCCTGTCCCTGAAATCTGGATCATTTTCTTTTTGTGCATCTCCACTAGTAATGAAGAGCCAGCATGCCCATGTATGACCTTCGAGGACACACTTTTGCTATCCTCTTAGCCATCCAGTTTTTTTTCCATGGTCCAGGACTGAGAGAGGAGAAATTGAAAAACAGCTGCATCCACAGTGGCTAAATAGACATAAAAGAGTTCTCAAGACTCATAGAATATAGTGAAAGAGTTAGAGGAGTCAAAAGAAAAAGTTTTTGCCAGCCATACCATTGACAGTAGATGCCCTAGATTTCCATCTTAAAAAGAGCAGGTTGGTCATAGATGAGAAGAAATGGTTAGCTGAAAGACCCCTAGAATATACAAATTTTCTTTGATTCTTTCTCTGTTGTTTCTTTAGCTTTTCTAGGAGAAACTCGGTGTTAGCTCAATCTGGTCTTTTATTTATATTGCAACATCTAGCATCCTTCTCTTCCTCGTGTTCATTTAGCACTTACTCTTTTTATGTGAAACCTGGACATTTTAATGCCTGTGATACCACTTTGTGGTCAAGAGACCATAATCTGAGGAGTGGGTGCCAAAAAGTAATGACATTTCCAATTCCATTTAGTCATTTTGCTTTTGAAACAGGTTAACATCCTTTCTAATACGTGCATGAGTTTTTGAAGGATTTATGTGAAATTTATATGCACAATAAGGAGATGTTATTATTTAAATGGCATTTAGCCAATTATCAATTATGTGCACATTTGAGATGAGGTTATTGTGCATTAGTTAAACAATTAATTTATGATTACGGAAGTATCTAAACCCACATAGTTTAGTGTATTCATATTCTAAGCCTTTCTTCTATCCTCATCCTTCCTTCCCAGAAAAAAAAAACCAACAAAAAAACCAACAAAACCAAAAATCCAGGGTTTATTTCTTTGTATTTCCATGACTTCTATTTGTGAACAGTGAGCTTTTTATTTGAACACATTCTCTTAAGCTTCCTAGCGAATAATGGATATTTCTAGAAATAATTGAGCAAATGTATAATTACTGCAAATTACTTTTAGTTAAGCAATCTGTACTGCTAATTTAAATCATGCAATACTAGGTGAAAAATACAAAGTAATAAATATTTATTTTCAAATACTGTGCAACTGAACTTGATAATCAAGTATCTACTGAGAATCAATTCATTCCAGCCCTGCAAACAGGGAAATCCTCTTAAAAGATTATCTTGGCACATAGAACTATTACTGCATAAAAAGTGTTCTTCATGCCTAGGAAACCAAACAGAAACAATACCAGAAAATTACTCATAGACATCATAGTATTCCTCCAGTAAACACATTACAATGAATACAACTAAACAATGCAAGATGAAAAATAATAAATTACTCTAAGTTCCCTGGGGTTTCTGAAATTAATCCACCTCAAATTGTAACTCAAAACCCCAAAAATGCACCCAGTAACCCTCTTTCCCTCTGAACTGTCTTCACTTTCCTTATGCTTTGTTCTCTCATTTTCTCTGTTTATTCCCCCACCCATTTGGCTTTCCTTTCTTTAGTTGACTTATTTTTCTGCCCTAAACTACTCTATTAGTATATTAATTGTTCTTCCATGTTCTTCCCTTTCCTTTAGTATCCTTTCTTAGTATTATAAGTCTACTGCTTTGAACAAAGAATGGTCAAAGCCTAGGGACATGTTTTATGTTATTTAAGTTATTCAGAGTTACTGTCAGCCACAGCAGACGATTCCGCATGCACCTACACAGCAACTTCATTGTGAATGAGTTAGAATCATTGTAACCACTGTCACTTTTACTTGAGCGTAACTAATATCCGAATGTCTTCAAAGGACAAAGCTTCTATTAAAGTGAAATTTGTAACCTTTTGCCTTTTTTTTTTTGAAATAAAGGACTTAGATATTTACCTACCTTCCTGTCATACATAGGTTCTGCTAGTAAATGACTGCTCACTCTGTGGGTCTGCACATTTTCCAACTACTCAAATTTTCACCAACACACTTAAAAATGAAGTTTCACTTAAAGCCAAGTAGAACAGTATATGACACTATCCTGTTCTGAAATTTCACCTTGACCAAAGTCAAGTTCTACAAAATGTGCTACCAATTAGAAATATTGAAAAGAGTGTTGTGAGAGTTTTTGGCAAATAATTTTCTGAAAACAATTTTATGAGAGCTAAAAGAATATTGACAAAACTGAAGAGTTCACTTATTGTCTAGGTACTTGTAGATCTTGATAGTCCTTCTCAAGATTAATACACTTAAGGAATTTTAAAATGCAAGATAGTAAATATGCCTATAAACTCAAGAATTGATTTTCAGTTTGCCAAAAAACAACCAACCAACAAAACACCTTCCCCTACAAAAAAAAACCAAACCACCCAAAATTAACCCAAGACAATTTAAATCACTTATTTATATGCACATACAGAGGCTTCTTCTCCTGCTTTATATTCTTCTAATAGGTTATTTCACTTTAGCATCAGTATCCACAAGCTAGCTCTCCTATCATGTTTTTCAGATGTCCTGCACCATTTCAAATTCCTTTAAAACTTCATTACTACCTTAAGTGTATTTTTTTTCCATTGATAAAGTAGCTCATTCTAGCCCATATTGATAAATAGCTGTGCTTGTTTTGAATAACACAGACTATCTTGTAGTTTCACTTTCTTTCCACAATAAGTACATACTGCCCTGTGGTCAAAAAAAACCCAAAAGACCACCCCCACCCCCTCAAAAAAAACCCACAAAAAACCAAAACCAAACAAACAAAACAACAACAACAAAAACCCCACAAAACAAAACCAAAAACCTGAACCAAAACCAAAATAAACCGACAAAACCCCACAAACCAACCAAAAATGACCACACTACAAACCCTGAATGCCCTGTCCTCCAACCTAACAAAGATGTTTTCTTCTGTATTCAAACCTCTTGTAGTACCTTGGGGTTTCTGTCAAGGGTCAGAGTTTATTATGCAATATAATATGCCAGCAGACATGTTTTGTTTTTTTTAAAATTTCCATGAAAATGTTCTTTACCTCAAAGAATTTATGATCTAAATAAAGTAAGTAAAACAACAACATAATCCTAAGTATTAATTCATTTTTGTATTCTGCTGATCGAAGAAAAAATTGTAATAAAAATAAGTCCTATTTTTAGCTGGTGCCCAACTTTGTATTATTAGAAACTACTGTCCTTTCACTATATTTGATGTCTTTTAGGGAAAGAAAATACCAGTTTAAAGAAAGTGTTCTTTACATTCAGAATGGTATTTACAAAACAGATGAGGCTGAAGTAATTATCTTTAAAAAAAGAGGTTTGGAGTCTTGCTTTTTTTTTTTTAACTCTTCATGTTTTGAAAAGTTTGAAAGTAAGTATTGGGGTGAATCAGCAAGAAGAATATTAGTGTGTGGAAAAGCAGTGTCATTTTCTTTCTTGAGGTGCCTTGAGTTAGTATGTAGTACCAAAAAGAGATTACATTTCATAAATAAAGTAAAAAATACCTTTAATATATTAATGCCATTATTAGCTTAAAATTTGTATGAATCTGGAAAGTCTGAAAAGCTATTGCATTGAATAATGCTGCATAGAAAGCGATGAGAATTAGAAGTGAATGTAGGGTCAAAGAAGGTTTTTAAGTGAAATGCTAATGGATTGGAAGAAGCTTAGAGGTTATATAAAAAGTACATTTTCTAGCTCAAATTTAGTGAAAGTCTGCAGATCATTTTCACCTCCAAGAAATGTGATTTGTCTTAATATGGTACTCTATTCCATTTAGTCATGTGAAAAAAATGAAACTACGTACTGTATTTTCTACTTGTTACATGCTCAAAGGAACAAATGCGGTAGGAATAGGTATCTCTGTGTTTCTGCATTGGATTTCAAAGGCAGCAATGCAAAAAAACCCACCAGAATAATTTCACTCTGTTCTATTGGAATTACTCTATTTATAGGGTAATAGCCAAGAACAGGTTTTGGATTTGTGTTTGTTTCCTGTAGCATTGCTTTTGGACAACATAGTTCAGAAAAAAAAGATCCTATTCCTAACCATTCATAAATTGCCAACACAATTAGTTCCTTTATAAAAATAGAAATTGGTATTGGAACTTTTATAAGTTTGAGATCTGGGACAAAATTTAAAAATGTATCAGATAAAGGACATTGTAAATACATGTTTTTAAAGCATGGATAAGAAATACTAAGGACATTGCCTTGCCTGGTTTCTGTTTAGGGATTTTTTTTTTTTCTCCTTTCTACATTGCCTTTTCAGGTTTATCTTCAGAGACCTCAGTGTTCAGAACAATGGCAGTACAGCAAATGGAGAAGTAACATGAATCCTCACAGATTGTTTGATTGGAATAAGAATGTGAGAAAGAGCAGACAGATTGAGATGAGTGACTAAGGGGAGGGTTAAAAAGGATGCATAAAAGCAAATGTAGTCAGAAGACAGCAAACCTGAGAATTACAGAAGGTAGCTTACAGAACCAGGTGCACATTTCGTATTTTGTGCAGTGACTAGGAGGAAGCAACGATTTAGCAAACAGTTGTTATAGCTGATAAAGAATGAGCTAAGCTGGCTTCGTTTAACAGGTTTGTGTAGGAGCAGGGAATGCCGTGTCCCGTAGTAATTAAAATGAGTGGGAGGACTTAGCAATGGCGACACTAACATTGAAGCTCAGTCAGCAAGTGGCTGAAACCTGTGAGAAAAAGGAGCAACGTGCCTTGAGAGAGCACACCAGGGGAGAAGAGGCCATTATTAAGAGATAATCAGTTAAAAAAAAAAAAAGACTACAGAATTTTGTATATTGTGGTTAAGACTTGCAGAGCAACATGCAGTAGCATAAACATATTTGGCAAGAAAAAGTGCAAAAATTTACAACAGCTGCACTTATCTGTGCAAGAAATTGAGGGAACTAACTGGAAACAATCAAATGTCAATCCTTGTGAACCTGTGGGGCAGGAAAATGAAAATAGAAAAATAAGTCAGAGAATGATACTTTTGTATTAGTTCTTTCAAAGCTTGTGCTTTATAGCATGGTAAGTTTAAATCTGATCATGAACAGAAACTAATGCCAAATAGTGAAATGTAAGTGCAGTTACAGCCCACATGAAAAGAACAGGAACGCATGCTAGCTTTCTGTTTTCACTTATCTTGCCTTACAATTAAAAAAACAAACAAGGAAACAAAAACCCCACAAAAAATTGGATAGAGTGAAAGGATCACGCCCTTTTGCCTCAATGGCAGATCTCTACCAAAGATAAATCACCACTAGTGGAGGGAAATGTGAGGAAAATAAAGATGACTAGTAGTAAGGTAACATTTAGACTCTTATTAATGCTGATTCTCCTTCAAGTATCAGCTATAAAGAAGAAATATATTGAAAAAAACCAAAATAAGTATATTTGTCTGCATTACATAGGAATATGAGGTAAATTTTTTTTCTCCAGATACTGAGGAACATCCGAAGTAGGGTTGAAGGGCAAAGAAATAAAAAAATAAAACCAACAAAGAATCTGAACTGAAATCTGAATCCAAATAAATTGACCTAAATTGTCAGATTGCTATCATCTTCACCTTGATGAATATTATTCTACTACTTATTATTAATACTTGGGACTATATCTTGGAAGCCTCATGGAACATCTAATATCTCCATGTGCTATTTTATGAAGTCAGAGTTATTGACTATTCTCTCTATTACACTTTTCCATATGCCAGAACATAGACCTTAAACAATACTATTTCATAATGCTTAGTTGCAAGACAGCTTGTAGCATGTTCAGTCTCCAGATTACTTGTACTGTAAAAGGTATTACTAGTTAAGATGTAGGACACCACAAATATTTAAATATTTTCAGGGTTGTGTACCATCTCTTTCATTTTTCTTCCTGCAATACTATCTCCATTGTCCCTTTTAATTCCACCTCCACACATATACTTGCGTACTTCAAAACACTAGAGAGTTTGTGCAGAGAAGTATATTATACATAAGCTTTTCTGTTTGGGGCAGACAGGTATTTGTCTTATATGTCTAATATGTAGCTACAAATTCTGACAAAAAACCCCACCTACCCAAGTCCCCCAGAGTTTTAGCTCTCCAGAGACAGCCTCTCTGGAAATTATGATTTTCTCTAACTGCAGATTACAAACAAGATACATCTCATACAGTAGCATATAGGCACAGAGCACACAACTCTATATCGCCAGGTACAAGCCTCCTGAAGTGACTTGAAAAATTTAACCTTAAAGCACGAGGATAGAAGATTGTACAGTCCTCCCTGGTGTCTGGCTTTAAGCTTTCCAGCAAACTGAAAGGTAAATATTATCATGCTTTGTAAAAGACAGCTTTTGTATACAACCTACTATGGTTCAAGTAAAGAGAGTGATATTGACAAATCTTTTGTCATTCCTTTCCCTTCCCCCTCTCCCCTCAAGATTAAGCATGCTAGAATCAGAAGAGAAGCAAACTGTTATAGGAAGCTCCAAAACAATAAAAATTGAAAACTGCTTAACCCAAAGGTGGTAAAACAGCTGTGCCAAAGTAAGGCTCACTACTGTCACAAAAAAAAAAATGTAATTTGATTCCACCATTTTCCTCCTTCCATTAATTTGTGCTCTCACAGTGTTTCAGTTGTTTAAGTCTTGACACTTTCATCAGTGAAGCAGGTTGGCTTACCAAAGTGACTAAAAAGCATTTAGGAAAGACAAGCAATTCATGTTTTCTGCAGGTTTACTGAGAAAAACTGGTTGATCGAGGGGTCAGTCAAGTGCTAAAGCTGACACAGGACTGGAACCTCCTACCTTTGAGTACAAGTTGGAATAATTATCTGTTTGTAGCAGCATTGAGTTTGGCTCAGCCATCTCAAAGGATTAAATCTGAAGGTTTACTCTAGCCAGCTGATCTGCTACTACCATGCGCCTGACACACATTCTCTCAGGATTTGTGCATTTCTGATAACAGGAACCCATTCTTTGGTTGCACCCATTAGAGGAAACCACTACCAACACATCATATTTCATACCTTTCCTTCATTTCTGAATGCCTCCAAGGGCTATAAATTGACTTGCTAACTGTCATCATCCCTCCTCATCAGAAAATTGTTTACCTTTGCAAAAATGCTTTGAATGGTCTCATGCAAACAGATTTGTCTCACTGCCTTGGAGGTGTGATTGCCACTTCTCTAGACAGATATTATCTTGCATTCTTGGCTGCCTAATCAACAGTTCCCCCTTCCGCCTTCCAAGTGATGAATCTTCCTGAGAATAGTGTTTAGAGTGGAGCAACTCCATCTACTAAACCCTTACCTAAACCTATACATTAACAAACATACTTGATGTTAATATCTGAAGAGATTACTCTGATCATTATCGAAATCAGAAATTATGCTGAAGTGAGTGCTGGAGTAATGGGAGGTTAAAAACTCCCACTAAAATAGCCTAAAAATACTAAAGTAGACATTTTATGGAATTCAGTTGTGGCTTACTTTCCCAATGAAGTGTGTTGCCTATGATCGCAGCTTTTTTCTACAATGAGAAGATGATCAGAGGGAGTACTTGATGGAACATCGTACATCCTGCCTTTTGTTGTATGCTCTACTACACATTGTGAACACTAGGTAATGGTTATGCAGTGAAGGTGGTAGAAACATGTTGGTAAAGGCTTCAGTGTTAGTTGACTGGTTTAACAGGCTTATAAGCAGTTTTCATGAGGCTGAGCACCTCCAATTACTATTATTGACAAAAGGAATCTCAAGTTGCTTGGAAAAAGCAATAGTCACTGACAATCATTGCTGCATGTAGGCTCATTCTTGTGTGATGAGGCAGAATTAAAATTATTAGCATTCTTAGACCATCCACAGAGCACTTAGTGATGATAGCTTCTTCTGTTCTAACCAGAAGAATTTCATTGGTGAACAGTGTTTTAGGGAAAAAGGAATTGTAGGACAAAATCCTCATCTCCTTGGAGCAACAAAATTTTCTAGTTATCTTCTGTAGAGCTGTTTATAGTTTTTACAGACAACTCTTTTGTTAGAGGAAGAACAGAAGTTCAATTTCCTGTCATGAGAACATGGAAACTGTATGAATAAAAGACACAAATGTGAGTTTGCTAAAACCAGTTTTAAAATAGCCTTACTGCTATCTAGAATGGGCATAGTAGGGATGTACATCAGGTCTTTCAGCGGACTTCAAGTTCACAGAAATATCCCTGTGTAAAAATGCCCCTTTTGGCCTTTGCTTGGAATATACACACAAATGTACACTGGTGGCAAAAAGGCCTCCAAGAGCACAGATTTGGAATGATCTTAACACAGAATTGTCTAAGTAGTAGAATTTACTCAGACATGTTTTCATAAACTTTAATTTGCATAAACCAAGCACTTGCCCAAGCTCAGATTCCAACATCTTCCTTCTTAAATTAGTTCTACTTATATGTTCAGGGAGTAAGGGGCACATCAATGTGAATTCAGGTGCAATTATAAAATCACATGCTGCTATTACTACTTCATGTTTTTTCAACTGACTAAAAGAAAAAGCCATGGAAATGGCACTAATGGTGTTCTTACAAAATATTACCTGAAATGACACTAGGTATATAAAGGAAATAGTCATTTGCTGCAACTAGGAATAAACTCTAATATAATAGAAAAATTCACTGTTCACTGTAATAGAAAAATAAGGTACTTCAACTATTCATCTTTGTTTGAAATATGAGCCAGAGGTGAATAGATTTATTGTTTATAGACCTCCTGAAAAATTTGTGTTCATAGAACACTTGTGGGTAATTTACAGCTGTTCTTGATTTAATGTATTTACAGGCATTTTTAATGCAGCGAACATGATTTGTCCTTTGTCTGACTTTCCCTCCTGATGCTTACTTCAGTGGCAAACTAAACTTTACAATGACAGACTAAACAGCATCATTTTTGCTAGCACAGCTTTTCACCACAGTAGAAGTAGTACTCTGCTGGACCCCTGCAGCTGCTGAGATCTCCTGTCATTGTTAGAAAAGTTAAAGTTGGTAACAATATTTAAACATTTAGTGTCACAGATCTGTAGCCTCAACCTTGGCATCCTAGTCCTCAGAGGATATGATGGGTAACTGAAACCATGCCACATGTAATTAGAGGTTTCCCCTAGGATGATCTCCTGGATGTCCCTGAAACACTACTGTCTTACTGAAAGAGCACAATAAATATGATTATCCTGAAAGCACAGCATGAAGTGTAGAGCCTTCACTGAAGTCAGGAGACCATTATCTTCCAGGGTCTGGCTCTGAGTCTTTGTCCTCAGAGAGAAAATAAAATAAACCCTGAAGGCAGGGTAGTTAATCAGAAAGCATTTTGCTCTCCAAATCCCTTTGTGGTGCCATCACACTGAGTATTTCTAGTTTCCAGCTAACTTTATGTTCAATTTGCATTTTGGAAGTTGGGGGTTCGAGGTTTTGTTTTGTTTTTTTCCTTGTCAAAAAGGTGACCTCACATTCCTTCCACATGCAGGAATGAATTATGTGTTCACTAGAACTGTCCTACTGAAGACACTCATGTTCAGCCATTTCTTGGCCTCCTTTCTGATATTAAACTTCCTTTGAAATGAACCATTATTTTCTATGTCCATGGAAAGAACACAATTGAGGTTTTAATAGTTAGGTACCTTTTTCTGTGCTGATCTGAGCACATTTAATGAATGTTGAATGTAATGAATCATGCTGCCAACTTCCCTACTTCATTAGATTTTTGGCCACCAGTTTCTCCTTGCATTTTGTTCTGCAGCTCTTGTAACCCAATATATAGATCAAATGCTTATGATGTTATTTAAATCTAACAGTAAAGACAAGCTGCAGAAAGATTACTGGAAGAAAAGTGACTTAAAAGTTCTGGATACCGTCACTGCAAATTTGTTCGTTATTTTGGTCAGGTTAGAAGATTGAGTGTTCTAGATTTTAGCTATTTCTCCAATAAAGCATTTAAATTCTTCCCAAACACAAGCCTTGTACCATCACTTCAAGTCTGATCCTTTGTTTAGCAACCTTGTTGACACCAAATCTAGCTCTATGCGCCTATGAATTCCTCACCAACAAAGTACTAAAGAGCATAAAGACTGAACACCTTTCCAAATGCCAACTTCATTCAAGGTGTGTTGAGGGGTGCCTGAAGGGATGGGAAGGAAGGGGAAAGAAGAGCAATACATTGAACTTTCAGAGCGTATGTAACAATATTAGATTTAAGTTATACCATCTCTGGCAACAGCCAGAAGCTGTTCTGTGGGAAACAGGAAATTCACTAATGTTCTGACTGTTTATATGACATACCAACTCCAGTGACACCATTCACTGATTTAGGGACTTTACAAGCATGGTTTAATGCTCAAGGGAGATGTATTAATCTAATCCCAGTTTATATCCATTTACAGATTTTGGCAGCTCTGGTTGAAAAAAGAAAAAATCCAAACAAGCTCATATGCTTCATTCCTGGGAAGTGTTTCTACAACATCCTGATATAGGCTATGAATTTTGAGTAATGAAGAGAAAAAAATATTTTTACATTAGTGTTACTGCATATTGTACATAAACATTACTAATGCAAACCGTATGAAATATGGATCAATGCTACGGGTTCCTGGTATCAGGAATCTGAAAGATGTTGTAGTAGTTTACAGATCCTCAGTAAAAACAGTTTGCTCCTCTGAAGTACTCTTACCTTGCATTGCTTTACTACTCTTTGTCATTATGGAAAAGAAAGAAACCAATATTGACTGTCAGGTGAGGTATTATTTCTTGCCATATAGAATCAAACGGTTGCACTCAGAGCCAAGGAAATATAAAACCAAATCCCTAAACACAGCCAGTACCACAATTAACCCTGCAAAAAAAAGATCCTTGTTTTCAAGAACACTTTGGCTGTCATATGCTTATTAATGGGTAAAGATCATACCACTTTCAACTATGACTGTTGTTGACACCCTGTATAAAACTCATAACAGCTGTAGGATCATAAGACTTCTTTCCTCCTAAGTAGGCATGTGTCTTACAACTCTTTTCATAGTTTAAAGTGCTGCACCTCACCCCCCCTAAAAAAATACCCGAGGCCTTTATCATGGAAATTTTTCCTTGGCTGTCTTACTGGCAAAAAAAAATAAAAATCTGATCTTTTGATAGCTTTTCTGAAAACATGTTAGTTTATTCTTCCTTCAATTCTAATGGCAAAGAAAAACAAGACAAAACTGGGTCAGAAATGAAATAGATCTATTTAATAACAGGTGCAGATTTTCTCAAATATGAGAAAAAAAAAACTCTGCAGGTTTAGACATTTTAGGGTGTTTTGGTCTGAACAATTTTGCAGGTATTTGAGTGCAAATATATGAATTAAAAAAACATTAACACACAGACATACTGAAAAAAACCACAAAACTTCCTGGAATGAGAAATAAGGAGATATGTTCTGCAGTTATTAAAAAGAACTTTCAGAGTTCTGCTTTTACTGTTTCATAGAGGTTTACTTGCAGTGAACACACACAAAAAAATCCAAATCTGTTGTCCCAGAATGAGTAGACAGAGCAGCTGGACAGAACAATTGCAAACTTCATTTTTGTAACATCACAGTGCACAAGCAGCAGAAACTATTCAGCAAGATTTTTGACTTAAAGCCTATTGGTGGGGGAAAGGGAGAAATAAAACCTCATGGGGCAATTTCCAGTCCCCTCATCCCCAAGACCCTCTCCAGTTGTTCCATTGCAGTAGATAAGCCATTTGTTTTTCATTATAAACTTAAAACTGTGATTGCAGTATATTAGTATTCAAAACACCACCAAGGAAAAAATGCTACATAATAACATTAAGCCATTGTTATAAGCACATTTAATTATTAAGAGCTGTTAATACACATCTGTACTTTAGTGTGCCTGTATGTACAGATTAATACTTTATCAGAAGGCTGCCTCTAAGCATTTTAAAGCTTTTTATGCAGGGGGTTGGTTTTCTAGCCACTTTTCGTTTGTACAGAACTTTTAATGAGTTTATTCAGTTACTTTGTTCTGGACTGAAAAACAGAAAAAACCTTAGAGTCTGATTTTTTTTTTTTTTTAAGACAGGCTACAGGAATTGTAGTCCATCTGACTACCCAGACACCGAAAGGTAATCACTTAGATCTCACTTCAGTACTGCATGTTTATGTACCTGCATGTGTAGCTGATGCAAACTGAAGTATTAGAATTGTTTTTCATACTTTTGGTCATTCACATCAAACACTTCATTAGTCTGAGCAGAACTAGATTTGACTTAGTACTCATGACAAAAACAGTTTTACAAGGATCAAGTCAAGACCCTCACCTACAACCTGGAATACTCTAAACCCACAAGCAACTAAAGCAAATATTGATAACATTGATACTGTCACATCCAAGTTTCAGATACTATACGGACCGTGACAATTACAAAAATGTGCTATGAACTAGTTCAGTATCACTCAATAGTTCAGGTATAGCATCGTTAGAAAAGAATGCCTCTCTCAATAATTGAAAGATTAGCCTATACTGACCCTGTATCACTGCTTACACACCTCTCTATCCCAACTATGATGCACTATTATGCATTTTAAACTTTGGAGACTCACCTTTTCCCTGCATAATGTAGTTTTGTTACCTGATTGAGGAAGAAGGATATGCTATTACAATGCCATTTGTGACATATTTGGAGGGGGATAACCCTTCCAGATGCCCTTGAATAGAGAATGACATCAAGAATGGTCAGTCACCTAGAACACACACCATCCTAACTCAAACCAGCCAGCTTGGAAGAGGTACATGGTCATATGCTGTCAAGTCACACAGAATGGGTTACATTTTTTTGATAGTAATAGACTGGAGAAAACAGCATGTATTACTCCTTGCCTTACAGTGCAGGCTGACATGCTGTTGCAATAATCACATACGTGTACTGGCACAGAGGCAAAAGCACTTTTTATGGAGTTTATCAGTATCTAGAAAGATGAAAGTAAAAGCTCCTGACAGAGAAAGCTCTTGTCAACATAACCTATGGGTTAATGAAGGGTCAACCTTCATAGACACCTTATCTTCTCAGCATCTTAAAGTATCCACCCTTGTTTCTGGAAGCCCTGCTTGGTATTTTTATGCCTAATACTTTGCCTTTGTGTCTATTCACTTTTCTCAATTTTCTTCTCTCAAGCTATTTGAGAGAAATTTTGCAGATGTCCTTTGAAATTAAGATAGAAGCATATATTTCTCCTTCCTGTTTAGGCTTTCTGCTAGCTGGGAAGAAATAACCTTCAAAAGGTAACTGTCAGCCAGATTATTGGCAAGCAACATCCTTCTAATTCCAAACAAGAAAGAATAAGAGACAAGGGCAAGTACAATTTGGGAGCATTCCTCTCAATATAGCAACCTGCTTTTATTTTTACACAGTAACCATTATTTCCATTAGGGGCATACTTTGAAAAGTTCTGCACCAGAGATTATAACTGACAAAGTAGGATCAGGAATTGCTCCAGACTAATATTTGGAAATTGCAAGCTCAACTCTGCCATTAGATGTTGAGCATATTTTACAGTGACTAGAATTTTTATTATTTGTCAAAAATAAGCATGAATACATAATGAATTTGATTCAAAGTATTGAGCGTTTCTTTTGCTTAACGTGCAGATAACTTACATTTTCTTGTTGAAATCAAGGATTTTTTTTTTTCTCCTTAGCTTAGCAGAGGATGGGCATATGCTTAAGCAAAAAGTTCTTAGGGTTGAGTATCAGCAGTTTGACTAGGTTGTGATGTATCAAAAAGCTCATGTAATGTACTGTAAACAAAATATCATTGCAGAATGTTAGGTGTTTTCTCTGAGTCAAATCTACAAATTGGAGAAGTTGCTTCAAAAAAAAAAAGTATGTTTCAATTAAAAATGATAGTACCTTCACCATGTTATTTAGTCCTCTGCATACCACGTTTAAGTGTTCCATTCTTAAATCTGACATCACACTGACAAAAGGGCTCTAGACTGCCCAAAATTGCAACCAACTTTCTTAAAAATGCAGATGCAGCATACTAGAAGAGCAAAGGCCACAGTCTTAAGACCATAGAATCCCCTTGGATGGTACTAATTTATCAAGGAAACTGCACTTTGTTAGAAGATAAATGCAGGGCCAAAGAGCCCCAGGTATCTTCAGACCTTACATAAGTGATTGTCAGGTACTTGTTCTGAAGGATGATAGCATTTTCTGCTTTCAGTATCAAAGAGCAGCACAATTATTTAGCTAGACCAAATCCAAGCACAGATGCAGCTGCCAGTCCTTCAGCATGCATTTCCAGTGCACACTGAAAGAGCGGCTGTAATGGGAACCCTCAGGGCATCTCATCTAGGGATTGCTCAAGTCCTCTGCTTCTCTGACACATAAGAAACTTCTTAGAGAATCCCAGTCTGTCCCACACCATCCAATACCACTGGTAATGGGGATGTTGACCCAGAGCACAATAAGAAGTGGTGATGATCAAGCAATTCTGTGAGCGCAGCTTTATGCCATAGGGTAATGTTTCAGACAAGAAATCAAAATAACACTTTTGCAGACACTTCTCTACACACATCCCACCCCTTACCCAGAAGGGTAAGCATCAATAGACTCACTCGACTGGGGGGTCTTTAGTTTGATTTTGTGTTTATTTTTTTGTTATTTAAAACTAATAGCTTGCTGTTGTAAGGCATCACAGACATGGCTTTTTGGTTTTGTCACATATGTACAATTGTATGCATAGTTTCTTCATCTACACAGGAGAGAAACAAATGGCTTCTCTCCCCCTCCGCCTTTCTCAGACTGCCAGACAGTTCCAGATCCTAAGCAATCATCAGTACCATTTTTAGAGTGACAGATGGAAATTGTCATTATTTCTATAAATGTTTAAAGTCGCTTAAGCAATTTCTATGAATATTTTGCTGCTTTATAAATACCTTAAGTAATTCACTTTTTCACTTGGCTGTAATGACCACAGAAAGTAAAATAAGGAATCATCATCCTTTATGATATGCCTTCTAAATAGGAAGCAACTGTAGCTCTTGTTTTCCTATGTGCTATATTTTAATTATACATATATAAAGCCCACGCTGTGATATATTTACCACCAGAAGGTTTTACACTGGGAAACATATCACACTTTCAGTGATACAGCAGAATGAGTTTAGTTTTCAACAGGCTAAAGGCTTGATGTCTATGAAGTTATGCTACATGTAGAAATGGGGTTTGGGAATTCTGAAGTCCACAGTGATCTTTCATTATGTCAGAAGACAGAAGGCTAAAAAACACCTAGATAAATTAAATACCCATATGACAGGTCTGAATAATATGATGTGACCCAGTGGCCACATGCCTATGCTGCTGTGAACAAGCTGCAGCTATTTCAGAGGGCACAGCTTGAAGTTACCCGATACCACAGTACCAAGGTCAGAGCACACGTTCCAATTAGTCAGGACAGTGTTTCACATGTGTTCCTGTGGGTTTACTACCCATTTATTCAGTAACGTTTCTACAGTAATTGATTAGGCTAATCAGAAATAACATCTATTAAAAAGACCCTTATAGAGGGCAGGACAATTTTTAAACTTGAGATTGTTTTGACAGCACAGTCCTTCAATTTGTGTAGGGGCAATTTCTTAGAATCATAGGATGCTTTGGATTGGAAGGACCTTTGAAGGTCCTCTAGTAGAGCTCTCCTCCAGTGAGAAGGGATCTCTTTAATGAGACCAGGTTGCTCAGAGCCTGACCTTGGATGTTTCCAGTGATGGGGCTTCTACCACTTCTCTGGGAGACCTGTGCCACTGTTTCACCACTCTCACTGTAAAAAAAGGAATTATTCTTAACATCTATATTAAATCTCCCCTCTGAGTTTAAAATGCAATAAGATCTCCCCAGAGCCTTCTATTCTCCAGGCTTAACAATCCCAACTCTCTCAGCCTTTCTTCATTGAAGAGGTGTTCCAGCCTTCTGGTCATATATGTGGTCCTTGGCTTTAGAACCCCATCAATACACAGTTGAAGTATGAGCTAAGTAAATCACAGATTTTTCCTGAAGTAGCCTGCTCTAAAACACTGCAGTTTTTTTTTTTTTTTCTTCTTTCTTAAAAAAATCAAAAGTTCTCACTGGGGCACTCTGGCATTATAGCCAGGCACGTGCCACCGCAAAAAGGACTCTGGGCATGTAACTGCCCTAAGCCATTTTAAAGCCGCAAGACAAAGAAGCCGTGAGCCGGAAAAAAAAAAAAAACTACTAGCTGCTGCTGTGCCGAAGAAACCACAGCCAAGAAGTTGGCACTGCTCCAAGCCAGGTCCCGTTGTCGCCTGCCAGCACGAGCTGCTACGACTAGAGCAGAGCCAAAGCGTATCCCATCGTTGTCACCAGACCCTGCCTGGACCATCGCCACACGCCAGAAAAGGGGTAGATACACACGACCCACACACACACACAATTGCACCCACACCACACCATTTACATACAGGTTATATTTTGACTCAATTAAGTTCTTATTTGCCCTATCCCCTTGGTGGTTTTCTAGTTCTCCTCACAGAAGGGAGAGTGAGTGGGTGGGCGTAACATATCATGCTATCCCCGTAGATTAGATACGGTTTATGTGAATATATCTGGTAATGAATTTGTTAAATACTAATCGGTCTCCGTAAATGCCTGCAAGGTCGGTGGGAAGTATCTCGCTCTGCCCTCGATCCCCTTTTCCTTTGGGAGGCAGTATGGACTGCCCCGACTGTGACAGGATGTAAACAGCCAGCCCTTAAACAGTTCAGGTCTAAATTATGGATAGACAACACTATTCCATTTGCACCTGTTGCCATAAGTGTACAGCAATTTGAATGTTCTTTCCAGTACTTCATACAGATATGTAACACCTTAGACCTTAAAAAAAAAAGTTACCTCAGCCCCATAAAGACAGTGTTTGACTTTTTATAGAAGTACCAAAGAACACCTGCTGCCTCTGTGCCTGATTTTCCAGGCCTACCCTTGTAAGGGATGAGGGAATTCAAGCTTGGAGAATGGGGAAATAAAGGACAGAGAGGGGATATCCTGGCATGAAATGGGGAAAAGAGAAGAGATCCATGGCATAAAAGCAGCTCTTGGGTCTCATGTCTGATAGCCTCCACTGTTCAAGTTCTCTTCTTCACTGATTTTATAAGCTAGCTGCTGTAGAATGCAATCCAGCTGCAACCAGGTCTGGCCCTAGCAGGGTTACCTCAGCAGCAACAGAACTGAGATACATGACAAGGGTCTTCAGCAGAGTAGTTTCTAGAGAACAGGCTATACAAACAGTCCCTCAAAGGATTTTGTATGAGGAGTACAAGTTACTTTTAAGTTTAGGATGATAACCGCACAATGCAAGGAAGCAAGAAATATTGGAAGCAGTTCACACAGAAGGAGACATTTCTCTGATAAGTACTAAGATATGTAGCTCCTTCCCGGGTGAAGGACATTTACTGGTTATTTGAATCTGCCCCAGCCCAAACAAGCAAGCCAGGCAGAAGCTGCCTGCTGCTGAGGTGAGAGGGAAACAGAAATTCTTCAGATTTTTGTTTCCTGCTTATCCCTGGATTATCTGAACCATGATGGCAGCTAGCTGCTACCAACAAAAATAAGTTAACGGTTACCAGCAAATAGCAGTGTGTAAAAAGAGCAGGGACCAAGTCACACCATTGTGCGCCATTGCTATGAGGTTAACATAGACAATTCAAGTGTTTGCTGCACCTCCCCAAAGATTGCCACAGCCAACAGCTTCCTTGAAGCTTTCACCTCACCAAGTCTAATAATTTATAGGATCACACCTAAAGGTGAGAATGCAGGATTTAGGGGAGAAAAGGATACTTACTGTTCAGGTGCTTTTTCCTGTCACAGTGTCCTTGAAGTAACTGGCTTTCTAGCCGCTTTTAATCTGCACAGCAGACATCTTCATTTTCCTTAGTCTTTAAGGTCTGCCAAACAGACCACAGAGGGAGTTCTTTCAAAGTATCCTTCACGGCAAAGGTTGCGAAATAATCTGTTCTGTCACCAAGTATTTATCAGTTGGCTAGGCCTTCCAATATATTTTCCTTCTTAATTTTTTAGTAAGAGTCCATGATGGTAGTAGTCTTTAGCTAAAACACTAACAGGTCAAGGAAGGCAGTTTCACAAAGAAGGATGCCAAAGTAGTGATCTGTGTGCATGCGTGTTGGTGTAACAACCCTTTTCTCCTCCTACAGTTCCTTCTGTTCCTCCAATCAGAACAGAAATAACAGTCACTAGGAAATACTACCAAGCACTTCCAAAGGGGAAGAAAAAAAAAAAAAATTAGCAGGTTGCCAAGTGTGGGATTTTCATTTATTGTAAGTACACAAATGCCTATTGATATCAGCCTCAAATTTCCACATTCTAATAGAATTAGGAGGTTAATTACATTTGAAGGGGTAGAATAAATCGATGTATAGTAATTTATGAATTCATTTATAATCATTTTTGAAATAAAGTATAATAATCATTTGCTCAAACAAACTTATTCACTGTTAGTTTAGATACCCTTGTATACCATGTCCAGCTTTTAGCTGTTGCTCTGGAAGAATGTTGATCTTGATTTTTATTTTTTTTTTACCTTTTAATCTTGTATACATCCAGGGCCAGAGCTGTTAGTACCCAGCTGTTAGTCCAGGGGCAGTAGCTGTTAGTTGGTGTTTTGGCTGTCTGAAATGACACTACATGTCAGCCTAGGCAACAAGCTCATGCCCAGACTGTTTTACTTAGTTTATTTGCACTGTTCAGTATTGCATGAAAGGATTATTTCTACATACTCAGCTATCTTGAGAAAAAAGAAATCTAGTTTTAGAATGTCTAATAATACAGGCCTTCCATATCCATGTTCTGATAGCCATGTGGAAAATCTCTAGTACAGTCTTGTTCCAAAAGCACTTTTTTTTTTTTTTTTATGAGCAGGTACCCACCCCTAAATTGTCCTGCCAGTCTGTTGAAATCTGGGTTCTGGTTTTTTTTTCAGAATAGGGGCAAGAACTTTTGGTCAAGTTATTTTGACACTTCAATTTAATTTGTGCCTCAAAAGCAATTGTCAGAGCAGGTATGAAGAAAGTAAGAAATACTATCCAAAACTCAAGCTGGTGTTGTTATTTTTAGTTTTTTTCAGTATACTGTCATTCTAACGTCCTCTGCAATTTGGTTTCTCAAAAGAAAGGAGAACTAATATAGTCAGTCCTTTTTTTCCTAGTTGTACCCATTCCTCCTGTTCTCAAAATACATGTGCACACAACATGCTTTCACAGTACAAGCTCCCAGACAAAGCTTCTAGATAATAACAACTCCAGGTTTGACAGTAGTGCAGAAATGAGATAGAATTAATTTTTTTCTTCCTTTAGCAAAGGATTTGGCCTATGGTTTTATATTAAGATTCATGTCATAGTGTATTATAATTTATATGACAATATAACACATTCAGTGTTTCAGCTCTGATTTGAAGTTAAGATAGATATAACTACAGAGTAAGTTTCTACTTGAGTTACTTAGAGTGAAAAACGCAAGCTTAACTTCTGTGAGAAATGTGTACGCCCCTCTACATCAAACCTCAACATATTAGCATGAGCACCTAAAGGGGTGCTCATTATATTCTAGGAAACTGTGATGTCAAAAGTTGGAAAAATGCAGTTCTGATTATGAGACCTCTACATATGTATTAAAACAGAAGTAACTAAAAAAAAAGTTGCATAGGAATTTTGGTCTCAAATGAGAACTGAAAGCTTTAAAGAAAAGTTGTGTGGAATAGTTACACATTTCATGGGTGCTAATGATTCTCTTTATTTTTTGAGCTACAAGCCCCTAAACTGTAGCCTGAATATAACAAACATTGATTGTCTACATCTTTACTACCACAGCATTTCATGGCCAGTGAGAATACAACAAAGATCCAAGATTCATAACAGTACTCCAATTGTAGGATAACAGACATATTCCCTAAGGCTCCCCAACTTCTGCATCCCCTCTTCACCTTTATAGCCTGTTGTGCCCTATTTTTGCTCATGGGACCCTAACTAAATGGGCTGAAGATATATTTGTTCTTTTTTCATCACTATATATCTAGAGAATACTTAAGTGAAAAAAACCCAAACAAATAAAAACCCACAAACAACCAAGAAGCAAACAAGGGGGTAGAAAGGCAGGGGAAGCCCTAGTAGAAAGTAAAAGTGACAGTGTAATGTCTGCATATACACTTCTAGTGCATGGCCGTCTCCCCCAGCAGGCTATATGGGCAAAACCCTATATTACTCATCTTTGAAGGCAGCCAGATTTTCCCAAAGACTTTAAATAAAACAGGTGTAGAGACAGTGCTGTTAAGCCTGGCTCCCCAGGCATCTAAACAGCCACCCAATAAAACATCAATAATGATTAACATTTTAAAAATATTACTCAGAGGGAATTACAAGCAAACGAGGCAGGAAACTAAATCTATATATAAGACCCTGTATCATTGCTAGATGTGACAAGAGCAAGCAGTCTCTGAGCAGACAGTTTAGCCTTAGAAGAAAGTGTCAAGACTGACTTGGTCACAGAGTCCATGCTACCTTTTGAGAACTACAAGGGGGAGATCTTTTTCAAGCCATGACATGGGAGGGTTTTTTCAGGTTGTTTCAGATACACCAAACACTAGATAGGAATTTTATCCTTGGAGTCTGCTTTTCAACCGAGAAAGGTCATAGCAAAGTCAGAGCTGCCAAAGTCCCAGTAGAATTAATTTGGATGTGTAAAAACCTTTACAAAAGGACCCCAGTTACTTTGCATATTTTGCCTTTAGCATCTCCGTTCACCACAGCATTCTATCAGTTTATCCACCAGTCATGAGTTGAAAGGTCTTTCACAGCAAAAGAAGATTTTTTTTTAAATTATTTTGCTTTCATTACTTCTGTGACAAAGTATAAGCTTTTTGGGAAATGGCATGGGTCAATATCTAGCACTGCCATCTCCCAGTCCATACAAATCACAATGCCACAGCAATACAATTCAGTGTTACTATTTCAAGATTCAAGCTCTTAAATTTTACAGTTAGATTGCTCACACTATATATTGCGGTTTTCTGATGCCTTTATGCATCAAATTGTTAGTGTTCACATGGTTGAACTAATACCGCATATTATGAACATAATTCTTGCCCTCATTTAGTGAATTGTTACCATAGAAACTAATAAAGAAAATTACCTACTCATATGCACCTTATCTGATGCATCTCTATGGAACACTCCTTTAAGTCTTGATGCAGCTAAGACACTGTGATGCCTTAGCTGCTCTTATTCTAATGGAGCACAATGGAAGGCATAGGCAATTCTACAGAGTGAGGTTTCTCTGTTGGAGCCGATGCTTTTCTGTTCGCTCATAAGTGTTAGTTTTCTATTCCTTCTCCTCTCTTTCTGAGATCCTCTTGCAGCCTATTGCTTCTAATCTAGTTTGGTCTCTTTAAAAACTCTGTTTAGAATCAAATGGATCTGTGAGGAACTATGTCTTTACAGCAAGAAAGGAGAAATGCTTCAAGGAGGTATACTAACAGCAGGTCCACAAGGGTTCACCTATAACATTTTAAATAAGATTTTGTATGTGTGCACATGCCCATGGGTGTCAGAGCAGATCACAAGTTTGGACATTTTTCACACTTTGCTCTTAGATACCAAGAATTTCTGTCCTGAAGCTATTATAGTCTGAAAAAATATAGGACAAAACTGAGAGCAGTAACACAGATGAAGTAACTACCTCAGGATTACACACCTAGTTAGCAACAGGATTAGGAAGAAATTAATACAGTTTTAATTTGTAGCTAGAGTTCTGTGCACTATGTTATGTATTGTAACAGAAGTATCACAGAGACTTTATTAGGCATTAGTCATATTTCAAAATGAAAATCAATTAAATAGAAGAAGAAAAGTGACCAGTAAGTATCAATAAGACATTATGCATAACAGGTCAATAAGCAAAATGAACTAAAGGATTGAAGAAAAAAAAAAAAACAAAAAGCAAACCCAACCTAATCTTATTTAATTAGTACAAAAATATCAGACACCACAGCATAACCATCTTCCAACAATAAAAATTTCACAGTGCTAAAGCATAGGACAACAATGACTTACCAAAGTGATCTTTCAGCTGGTAAACTGTAGCATTCTTTTGCTAGCTGCAACCTTTCTATCCTTTGTACAGCCAAGCCTTGAACTTGTACTTTCAATATAGTCTTAAAAAAAAAAAAAAACCAAACACATAATTCAGACTGCACTGTTCCCACCTCTTTGTATTGTCTTCCCACAAAATATACTTTTGCTATCTTCTTCTGAGTGTTACTTGACCAAGACCCTTAGTAGCAATGGGGAAAACAACAACTGCCTTTCCCATCCTCACTTTTTTGAGGCCTGGTACTTACCTCATGACCTGATAATTAAACCACACACAGGTGAAGCTCAGTTCTTAAAGTTCTCAGTGTCTTAAAGGGATCAGACGATCTTAAATTATAGATAAAAAATTGTAAGAAGGGAGAGGAAAAGACAGAATTATTAAAATGACTGAAGTAATTTAAAGCAGAATTCGTGTCTAGCCGGCGTTGCTAACAGGAGTGCACCCCTGTGTTATGCAGTATCATAGAGGTAGAAGTGCACTGATTCTTCTAATATAGGGCTCTGCATAGCATCAAGTTGCTTGAAACAGCACTGGATGTAGATGTAATTACACTTACAAATAATTTAACTTGCACTGAGTCACTGTATTCAGGAAATTTGTGAATGAAATTTAATTCTTAGATAAAGCATTTCACATTTATCATTAAAAGAGGTGAACTCAAGGAACTACACTGATTATTAGTGCTTTTCCAACACTTGAAAAACCTTTGAGATCAATTTCCTTTCATTTTATATTAGTATTTTTTTCAATCTGAAACCATGAATTAATATTTAGCTCGTTCTTTTATATGTGGTTTTCTAAAGCAACAGTATTAATAATGTATTTGGAGTTATTACAACATAAAACATTATAAATAATAATACATACCAAACAACTGAGGAATTACTTTGCTGTCAGCTGAATATTGTTTCATTCTGTAGCTTTTGAGATATTTATGTGATAGGGAATAAATTTGTGTCCTGTTGTTTCATACAAGACAAGAACAATTTACAGGGAAATAAGGCAATCTATATAATATATAACCATGAAAAAAATCTCAGGCCCTTTTACAGACCATCACTGTATAAAGACTAAGCTGCCCATTGTTTCGGACAAGTCAAGCTTCATAGAAGTGTTGTCACATTGGGAAGTCTCCTTAGCTCACAAACACTCTGTGAAACCTGTGCAAATTTCAGAGAAACTTTCTCTCCCTTGCAGTTGCATCTAATTTGATGTTCCTTTAGCTTCATTGAGTAGAAAGCTGATAATACAGTAATTTAAATTCACAGAAAAAATATCAGTGTTCTGGATAGGTATGGACTGGTGTAACACTGTCATAGATTAAAAATTATTATTCTACTGATATAATAATGATGTATTTCAGTTTTATTTCTTATATATTCAGATATAGATACATATAAAGTCAAATAACTTATTAAGCTTCATATTCCTGCAAGGCTCCCAAATGCTAGAAGGAATTACTATGTACACTACTGAAATGGAGCAGTTATTGAACAGTGTATAGTAACAGTAAGAAAGAGCTTAGAGTAGGACATTATTTTTAACAGTATTATTGACAGAGTAGTAGACATGTAAGTACTGTGAAATGAGATACAGCCATTTTTAGATGCAGTATTGGAGGCCAAGCTGAGGCTTTCAAAGTTAGGGCTGAAAGTGGTATACTGCTGGTGATGCAAAAAAAAACCCCAAAACCAGCAAACCCCACAAACCAGAATAAACCTTTTGGACTAAGTATGCAGCCCATAGGAATAATTTACATTCAGGAATAAGCTGAAGTAGAACTTTGCTGGGCACTAGAATAACAGTTACAACAGGATCAGTAATCACTTTGATCTTCATACTTCTTCTATTAATAGAGCACTGTCAGTGATGACAAATATTTTATAGCCTTACAAATGTGATAATTTGCTTATTTCTTCTATATCTGAATCAAGAAAATATTAATGACTTTGGCCTTTCAAGGTTAAGACACTCATTTAGATATGCTACAGGGAAAATGAACCAAACACTGTGATGGACAATACACAAATATACACATAATATAAGCAAAAGAATATAGCAGTACAAGAAACTGAAGAGAAGAAAAAAAAATAATATCAGGTCTAATTTTAACTATGGAAATCACTATTTCCACACTAAGAACAAGTAGGAAGTGGAGTAGGGAACTGACAGATGTTGTGGATGCAAAACTACTTTGATCCTCAGGAAATAGCTTAATAAGGAATTTGCAAAATACCGAGGCAGAATGGAATACTTTTTTTTCCCTGCAGTAGAATTTTTGCATATAGTCATTTTATTGTGTAAAAAGTTCTGAAAAGGTGTTTGTACTTAATTATTAGCATAGCATCAAATAGCTTCAATCTACAATTTTTTCAAGTGGTTAAAGAACCTAGGGAAAAAATAATGTAAGTCTTTTGGTTGTCAGATTGACAGGTTGCTAACTGCATTAGGTCATAAAATCATTTGTGTTTATTATAGTGTAACATATATTTTACCAACAAAAGTATGAAGAAAAGTCAGAGAAATGTAAGATATTTCAAAGGAAAAAACAACAGAGGCTCATCACAGAATAACATAAGATTTTTATTAACCAATTCTCTTTTGGCAGAAAAGAAAGAAAAAGAGCCCTTTATGTTTACTTCAAATATGGAAATATCTGAATGTGCACCTCTACAGCAAAGTTCAAAATTAAAATTTTGTATAAATATTCAAAAATAATATTTAATTTTTTCCATCAAACATAAAAGTAAAAATAATGCCAACTAGAAATATGAACCAACAAATGTCCATTAAATAATACCAACAGAATCCCATAGTACTGTTTTATGAACTGCCATAACACTTCAGAGTAACCCACAGAAATCATAACCCCAGTAATATCATTTAAAAAACAACAGAATGCTGCTTGATATTCTTCAGAGACAACAGTGTTTGTATCCAAAAGCATTTTTTTCAGTCAGTGCACGAAGACTGAATTTGCAACAATCAGGTTCTTATTGCACACAAGTTACAAAACCTCAAAACAAAAAAAAGAATGTAAAAGAAAAAAATTAGAGGACATGGGGCACTGTGATAATAAAATCAAAGATTGGAGTCGTGCCTTGAACATTTTTCAATATTAAATAATATTTGCCTGTTAAAGAAGAATAAGAATTTAACTCATTTATGGCTTTGCAGGGTAAAACCACTAAAAGCACCAACAAACTTTTCCAATCAGAACTTAGATATATTTTACAGCTTTCTTTTCAGAACATAACTGCAAGTTAGGTAGCTTGGGGCAAATATCTTCATTACAGTAAATTCTGCTCCAAGTTCTTTTAAGTTGCCTTTTTAAGTGTGTAATCTCTTAGAAAAAAATATTTTCATTTCTTCTTTTTAAATTTAAGTTACCACCTAAATCATCAAAGTGAAATCCTGGACTAGAGTATGTTTGGTGGAAAAGCTTTCCATAGCCTCACGTAGAGTTGTATTCTTTTCAATAGTCTTTAACCATGTATTATTTATACTTAATCTTCAAGTGAATATTTTCCTCCTTTTCTCATCTTTGTTACTCTAATTCAAGTAATCTGTATGGTATTGCCAATTCCATTTAAAAAATTGTTTTCAACAGTATATAAAAACTGGACTTGCAGTGTACTGTTACTGAAATTAAATAGATGTTTAGCAGCATATAATACAAAAATCAATCTCTTCCTAGTCCTTCAATTTTTATAGAGGTCGGTAGTTTAGAAAAAGATACCATCCTGAACAGCAAGACACTTATAAACAGGAAAACAATGAGAGAATTATCAGATACAATGTCCAATTTTAATAGATAAAGCAGAACACTTCTGTATAAAGAAAAAGATGCCTAAAGCTCTTTAATGGCCATTGGCAGTATTAAGGAACATGTACAATTTTCAGAAACACTCTGAGTTTTATCCTTATTTATCCTTTATTTTAGTTCTCCCCAAAGCAGTTTGAATTTCACATAGGCCAAACTGTTTGTGGAGTTATTTGTGTAAAAGTTTTCTTACAAGAATTGTAGTCCTTTATTGGAAAGGAAAACCAAAACTGTGACCCTACTAACTAAATGTAGCTCTTGATGTAGGGTCCAGGTCATGACTCTTTTCGATGTTTCCTTAGAGTATGATGATACCTAGTGTAAGGGCATTACCATGGCTGCATGGAATACAGTTATAGAAACCTGCCTCAGATAGTTAGAAATGAATACACAAAGTTAAAAGCTTTAGGGAGACAAGGTTTTTTTTGTCTGAATTGTTTCTGTGTTACAATGCAGTTGTGCTGTTCTGCTTACACTTATCCTTCAGCTAAAGATAACACCCTGGTAATAAATCGATTCATGCAGTTGCTCTTTGATAAAAAAATCTAAGTAACCTTATCTATACTTTGTGTTGTCACATTATCATTTAATCCCATTTCTTGATATTCCAAATGATTTATTTTATAAATATGACTTCAGTGTATTTCACAGAAAAAGGCTATGCGTCACAACCCGCAGAACAGAAAAAGAGCTGTCAGTCTGTCACCCTTTACCCTTCCATTCCCAGCTACCAAACATCTGTTCTCCACTTACACAGATTTTTCTGTACTGTTGATCCTCATTTACAACATCAGATCCATTACCTATTAAGGACTTCGATTGCTTATATTCTTTCAATATTGATCGTACCTACACACAATCTGTAGAGTACGTACAGAAACATTTTATTTTTTCACATTCTTAACCATGGGAAAGAAATAGATATTGTAAAAAACCGAATGATTTGGAAAACAAAGCTTGATGGTATAGCTGGACAAGGGACTTGAGTATGAAGGCTGTTTCTTATATTTCTACTTATCTGGGGGTTTTGAGGAGTATTTATACGTAAATATAAGTAAAAATACTTTTTATACATCATACCTTCCAAACAATAAATATGAATGAAATTGCTTATGTCAGAAAAAATATTACTTGTTTGATATGTTTTCAAAGAAGCAGGATTTGATTGTTTTACTTTGATGCGATTGCTCACATGCTCAAAGTCAAGCAGAGAACTCCGAACCCTGTTAAAATCAAGTTTGGGTAAGAAAAAGAACACAAGTTAATTTGTAGTTCATATTAAGCTTCATATAAAGTGCATTGACATAATGGAAAAATAAAAATAAATAAAAATTCTACTACTGCTGATTACCATATACATTTAAAAACACCATATTAGGGCTTCTTCAGTGTAATAAGAGCAGGCTCAGGCCAGACAACGTCTTTGTTTATAGAGGTGATTAAGTAAGTTTGAGCATCTTTTTGAGGCCAATGAGCTGTAACCACAACTCATCAACAGAGAGCTTTCAGTTAGGAAGTGAAATTTTTTCTATGAATGTATGTCTTACTATAGCAGCAGTACAATACTACTGGGAGAAAATATTAAACATTTCAATGGTCAGATATTTAAAAAATCCAGTGGAGCCTTCTTAAAGAAGAAATTACAGTGGTGCAATCTCTCTGTATAGTCAGCATAAGTCCATATGTAAAGATGGAAATTATAAGTAGATATGTCTTGCGCACTAGAAAAATCATCTCAGTGGAGTATTTTCCGCTCTACAATATGCACTTGGAAAACCAACAGATGGGACTCTTGCCACATCTATCACATTCTCACAAATCTTTCATAGTTAAGATCAATCACAAGAGGTTTTCCATCCTCAGGAATCATATAGAGAATATCAGGTAAGTTTATTGTTGCCCTGCTTCATAGGACCAGGGTTACCTCTGAAGAAATCCTCAACAGGCCTCCCTGTGTGATTCAAGCACAGGGTTTAGGGAAAAAACCTACCCATAACTTGGGTAATGATTTGCTGGTAACAAAGGTAACAAAAATGGCAAGTCCAAAAATATTTCACAGCTGTACAAAACTCAAGTGACAGCTGTGGCTACTGAGAAACACAAGATTTATAGGAAATTTATGCTGATAAAAGTTACTCTTTTTTCTATTCTTTTCTTTAGATAGAGAGATATTGTAAGTATTTTTTTTAATTAACCACAAAATATTTTAAAAATATTTCAGAAAGTTTCTTTACCATTAACTTTGCAACAACAGAAGATCCTTGAAGAAGAAGATAATTAAATACAGGAAGATCCCCCAGACTGAAAAAACACTGTAAATCTCAAGCCTCTGATACAGGACAGATATCCAGTATCTTTTATACTATAAGAATTTAGTATCATACGCATCACAGTGGGTACCCTTTCACAACATGGACAGATCACCAGTGAGGAAGCAGGATCCGCAAAGACAGTATACCACGTTAAAAACATCACATGGCATTTTTCTCTTCGAAAAAAAATAAGCATCAGCAAGACAAGTTCTGCAGCTGCTGAAATTTCCAAACGATCTTAGAAGTCCCTTATGTAGGACATGTTAGGGTAAACTCCATTTAAAGGCAGTCATGGCCTGCATGATTTGAGTATGTTTTCCTGAGAAATCTCAGCCAACTTCTTGCTGACCAGAGAACACAAAAATACCTCCTGGAAATGATGATGTGTGTTTTTCCAAACTGGGAGAAGACTTCTACTGTTACTTTCAATGCACTTTCTCACTCTGTACTGCATATTTAATCTGCAATAAGCTTCAAACAGCAAATTGTCCTCCATAAAAAAATCATCAGTAGCAAGAGTGGAAGAAAAGAGGTCATAGGACATATTTCATTAATGGGCTCAGATACAGAACTTAGGCTTTTGTACCACTATAAACATCTGTAAGAGGACTCCCCTGGATTTTTTGCTCCAGGTATTTATTTCAAAGTTTTGTTAGAGGTCACTATTACTCTACTGGACTTCATTTATGACCTACCTAGATGTATGAATGGTTTTGCAGGTATTTATTTTTGCTTTGAAATGTGAAGGAAAAAAAAAATAGTACATTCACTATAGATTGTGAACTGGCATTTTTGCTAGGCCAAATCTTTTCTAGTCTTTTCTGTAAACCACAAAAGATTTCTGAATTCAGAGATCTCCTATGCATAACTGAGACTAGTTGGATTAAAGGCCACAATACCAATAGTCAGGTGACTTAACTCAGTATAGTCTAATTGAAGTCAACGTTATACCAATCAAACCAGATATGGCACAACAGTTATGGCATATAAACCAATTTGTAAATAGCCTATTTTTATTACTTTGCAGAGTATACTGTGCATTTAACATTATAAAGTGAATCAGCACAGACATAAATCACTACTTCCAAACTGGCTTTTAGGATTAGAAATTTTAGGCAGTGACTGCAATGAACTTGTAGGACAAACATGAATATCCTAGGTAAGCGAACTTCATTCACATGCACAAGGTATACCAAAAAAACCTTTCCACTGCTCTGAAAGCCAAATGTAAGAACCATACTGGACAAGTGGTTTTCCTTCCATCTTAACAATTTATGGCCAGGGTTTGCCCTAGCATGTTATTGTATCTTATAAACACATCCTGTAGAAGCACTCTAGTAAAGGAAGTAAGAGTAAGTCTGGATATGATATACCATTTCAAGTGTGGATCTATTAACTTACTAAAATATATTCAGGGCACAGATCAAATGTTTCTTTTGCCAAGTGATTGTTTCAAAAAATGGGACATTGCTTTAAATGGAAACAGCTTTTCTTTGGGGATTTCCTCCTCCTTAAAATGCCCTCTATCACACCAAAAGACATGGAATTAACAAGAAGTCATTTTCAGTAGAAATTTTACAATTATGCTTTGTTGTACAGAAACATATAAAAAAAAAGGAAAAAAGGTACACCTGTGGAAAAAAATAATAAGTGCCTTTTCCCCCTGGTGTCATGTCTTTGGATATGTACAGCCTTGGAGAAATGTATAAATAATTTTATACATGGAACTCTTAAAAAACTAGAGATTTTTAGTACAAAGGAATCAATTCACTGCAAGAATGTCTACATGCTGTTGCTTTATGATTTACTATATACAGAAGAGGATCAAACAAAGGACCCCTGTTTTACAGTTACTGCTGTACTGTACATTATCATGTGGCTAATACCCTTCTCTGGGTGAGATTTACACTTAGTATTACAAATAACATAACAATGCTGAAAATACTGATACAAAACAGCTTCAAGATGACATTTTAAAAATATCCCTTACTTTAATTGAACTGTTTTCTCCAGGTTTTTTTGTTTCAGTTTTATAAAAGATTCTCCAAGAAAATAGTAGCATTTAAAATGTTCTTTTTGAAATGTATATATGGATTTTATTAATAAAGTGTAATCCAAAAGTCCATTTTTCCAGGAAAAAAATAACTATAGATACAATACATAAGTTAAAATTGAAGAGTTTTTGTTGTTGTTGTTTGTTTTGTTTTTTAATGTAGTATAGTACATTTGTGTCCTGGAAAAAAAAATTCCTTGATTATAGTGTGTGTTAATTTATTTACAGATCTGAAATATAATTGCACACATCAACTCTTGAGATGAGCAAGACTAAGAAGTAGTTAGTAAGAACCAACTGTCCTTTCAATCTACCATGACCTATGACTTTAAGAGAATATTCAAGATGAAAGCTTGATTCTGAGCAGTGAAATTCTGTTACTACTATTTTTAACTTTTTTGCTCAACTTTAAATGATGAGTTTCAATACAGGACTGGGAGTCTTGCATACCCATAGTTAATTCAGTCAAGATGTGTTTGCAATTTTTGTTCATTCTGTTTTGGCAGTAGCAATGCATGCACGAACACAAAGAAGTTTGGCAAATGTTTGTCTTGATTCTTAAGTATCCAGCTCTGGATACCTCAAATTACTACTACAGAATATTTACTCAAAACCTACTCTCCTCAACATCAGATAATGTAATAAAATTGGCTCTAACCAAATTAAGATTCTTAATAAATAGAATCCTGAAAGTTCAGGCTGCTGAAATCACATTGCAGAATATCTCCCAAGCTCATAGTGTAATTTTTTCATAATGTAACCAATCCTTGTATCAAACCGAGTAGTAAGTAGTTAAGTAGATATATTTAACACTAGGGAACATTTGTATCATTAATTCATTTTATACGCCCAATGTGACTTACCTCTTAAAAAATTACAGCATTTTTAGTGGCTACAAAGGCTTCATTTTCATTATATGCTACTTCATTTAAGTCGCACTGGGTTGTTTCTTTGTGTGAGAATGTGCTGCACTCTTGTCTTTCATTATTAACACCAGTTAGAGAGAGGTGACTTGTCTCAGATCTGTCTCAATCATACTTAAATGCACCAGATTATTTATAAAATACATCCTTTCCATCAGAAAGGTTGTAAACTAAGTGTCATGTTTAGTATATGCCACATGTTTAGAGTAACTTGACTGAGATGCCTGTTTTCAAGCCCTCTGAAAGGGGAAAACAGCATCTTTTGTTACTGACAAGTCTGCAAGTTCTATGGTGTGATCAGATGATTCCACATTCCCATGAGGTCAGCATGCTGCAAGCCAGGTAGCACTAGATTCATCTCACTTGTGTGTAATACGTCAAGAATAGCAAACCCACTGAGCTGGTATAAATCAGGTCATTAAATGCAGATGATAGAGTCTACAGAAATTATGACTTGCACAGGTAATTTGGACTGGGCAATAAGACAATTTCTCTTACTTCAGTCTTTCACCCATATTTGGTTTGGGAAATGAAACAAAAATATATGATGCATTACACAGCATAGAATGTCACATTGTGTTGTGCGTAATACAGTGCCTTTAAAGGGCAAACATCACCACAACTTCATATGTCCTCATAGAACAAAAATACTCAAATAAATGTAGTTAAATAAAGGTGGGGAGAGGGAAGGGAAGGTCAAGGAACCAAGTTGACCTCCTTAGTTTGGGACCCAATTAGTGACTCAAACACCTGGTGAGCCTCTATGAACCTTGCACAGAGAAAATTCAGTCATTTCCTCTACCTGTGGCAGGAGGCATTCATAAAATACAGACAGACAGAAGTGGTAACACCTCTACAAGTGAGCAAATTTCATTGTATTAAAAAAAGAAAGTGTAAAAAGAGGGTCCTCAAAGATTTCTGACTCCTTATTTTCCTAGTCTCTATGAAATTCAAGACTGTTTACTAATTACTTATCTATTCATTCCTCACATCTACTTTAACAGTAACATTATTAAACATACACAGCATTATTTAAGATCACGGTCTAGAACTTCAGGGAATGATAGTGGCTTATAGATGAGAAAAAAAAAAAAAAATTAGCCTCATCTTGTACTAGCAATGCCAGCCAAATGGTCCCGTTTATTATACCCGTGGTGACTTTTGCATGACAAATCAATCTAGTTATTAAGAAATCTAGTTCATCCTGCCACAGTCCCAAATGGGAAAGTATGGCAACTACAAAGAATGTTAATTGTTTATTTTTGGGGGGTGAAAGTAGCAGAAGATTAAAACTGAAGACTGAGCTCTAGGTGAGCTTATGCTTTTCTTTAATTCACACTCCTTCCATGGCAAGAATACAAGCACCTTGTTACCCATCCTGTTGACCTAAAGTCTGCAGCTCTGCTGTGTGTATATTGTGGTGGAGGAAAACATTTTTTCTGCTATACATGTGTAAAGAGATGGGCCCTCTTGGAGGTTGTCCGAGTCTCCCTGTGAAAGTGGTATGCTGCCGAGGTACAGCAGTTTGGTCTTTTGGAGATCCTGAGAACATTGGGTAGCTGTCTGCCTTGGATGCTGGCTTTGCTGCATTTGGTGCCATGGTGGCCAAACCATTCTGGGTGACCTCTGAAGCAAGGGTGTCATATGTGCCTCTAGTATGCTTGATGACTTCCACGATCTCCTTCTCTTTGAGGAGGTTGCTCAGACACAAATTAGACAGCTGACAGCTTTTGCTTTCATAGGCTGTTGTTTGGTTGCCTGATGAGTACCTAAAAGGGTCCTCGGTGGGAGTATGTGCTGACTTTCTGTCCCTTGTGCTGAGATTTTGGCTCACCATTCTGTTTGGATACGTAGCCTGGGGAAACAAAACAAAACAGTATTAGTAATAGAACATTGTAGGAAAATGGTGTAGAGAACATAAATCACTCCTCACTACAGACGTACAGCACGTGGTGCTGGCAGATTAGAATGAAAGACGAATCTCAAATGCTGGTAAAACTCCCAAAACATTGCTAGCATAAAACAGAAGTACTGTTCATTCATATTTAGAAGAACTAATAACAAAAAATGGTTATTGTAGGTAATGATTTCGGCATTTTCTTTAAACAAATAGTTAAAATCAAAGATTTTTTTCTCAGAACATAATAAATGAATAGAAAGGTTCCAAGAATTATAAACACATTTTCAAAAGCATTTCATGTGATGAAACAAGAATTTTGATCGCATAGAGTTCAACTCCCAATACTCTCAAATACGAAATGCAAAGAAAATCTTTTGTGAATGTCTTCATGCCTTAGGTAAACTCAGAACATGCTCAATTTTCATTGTCCGTTGAATCTAGGTGTTTTGTTGTGTGCTTACAGTTAAATACATGCCAAAACACTCTGCCAGAGCCGAGTGATGATTTTATTTCAGCTGCCTGGAGAAAATGCAATATAGGAATTCCAACATGTTTGCAATTTGTGATGTTGTGTAAGCATGCATGCAGCTGTATTTGTTTAAATAAGGGGAATTTGTATGTACATGGTAACCCATATCAGTGAAGATTTCTAGTGTGCTCTTAGTGTGGTGCTTCATTTTGTCCTCCACAAAACACCTGGCTGTGGAGGAGGTGATAGGGCTGTGGGACCTTCTCTCACATGTTAAAAAAATATACTCTCAGTGTATAAATTAAAATATGTGTGGAGGGGAAAATGCTAATACAGTCAAAGCAGGATTCTGCCAGTTCCACGACTGACTGTACTAGGTAGCTTCTAAAGGTGATGCCTGGGAACTCATCTCATATGGAGATGTGCTTGTGGCTGAGGAATGGCATTAGCTGTGCTGTGAATGATCAGACGACTGGTCCCTAGAGGAACTTGAGCTCTGAGCCTATATGGCTCTGTAAGAAAACTTCACTTCTTTATATATTGTTACAAAACATATATGACACCAATTTGCCCAATAAAAATAAAATACCTGAAAGTTGTGAGTTGCAAAAGTTGATGTAACCTACTTAAACTCTACTGTCCTTCGTCATCTAATACTGTGTGCAGAAAAAAAAAAAAAGGGTGTGTCTGTGTGTTTCATTAACTTCTCCAGACATATACCTATACAATGTTTTAAGGAAACCTTTAACTTACACTGCAATGCAATTAGTGCGCCTCTGATTATTTTAACTACTCACGTTACATTAACTAAGCCACAGTTATGTGAAGAAGGATTCTAATAACAGTATCAATTGTGCTTTATGTTTAAAGTTATTTTGGAGTACACATTTGCCCTTGTTTCACTACTGTCATACTCCCAGGTACTGGTTAAAGCACTTAGTTATTTTGCAACAAAGTCCAATTTTGCTTCATGCAGGTTTTCTGCAAAACAAACATGAAAGGACATAGTAGCAGCTTCTTGATATCTACATCGCTGTATGTTCCCTGAAGTTGCAGAACGAAGCAGAGAAAATAAAAAGTACTCCCAAGCCTTATCACAATACTTTGCTAAAAGTATTTCAGCAGGCTTCCATAGGAATCTTGTACATATTGTTTCAGGACAATCTGTATCACTTCACATACATTTCTATTTTAAACAGTGTAGAAGAATGATACAGTCAGTAGTCACAGCTTAAATCATTTTTTTAGTGCAAGCAGGCTAATGGTCACATTTCTATGCAGATTTATACACAGGTTTGGATAGAAGTACTGCAGTGCATTTTAGGCATCAGTATTTTTAAAAATCAGTAGTGGAGTAATATTTTTTTCCCACTTAACACAGTGCTGATTGCACCAGACTCATAAATGGGAATAGAACACTTTTGGAAAAAATCACTTAAATTTTTACACCTACAGAACATTGATGTTGAGAAGAAATTGAATTTAGTTCCTAGGGAATCATTCTTGGGGAGACCTGTCTATAAGTTCAATCAATTTTCATTTATTTCTATGCCAGTAAATAAAATCATCCTACTAGGAAAGGAGAGTAAACTTCAATGCCTTGTCAAAAATCCCTGCATTTGTGTAAGGGAATGTTTCTGGAGTTACCGTATGTTACACTACATCCTTTGAAAAACTAAAGATTGATATCATAGAACTGAGAAGAACTTGATAATGAGATGCTTAGCCTATTCTACACTTCTGGTTAGCATCAGCTTATTCCTGTTTAGTTCCTGACTTTTTTTTTTTAACCAGCTGTTAAGGACCTTCATCGGTGTGATCTGTATAGCCTCCTCAGCTAATGTTTTCCACTACATTACCTTTACTTTTAGGAAATGTCTAAACTGAATATTTCTGGCTTCAAGTCTATTCCTTCTATCTCTCTACTATGGAAATTACAGAATCACAGAGAGGTAGGGGTTGGAAGGGACCTCTGAAGTTCATCTCATCCAACCCCCCTGCTAGAGTAGATCACACAGAAATACATCTAGACAGGTTTTAAATGTCTCCAGAGATCGAGATTCCACAGCCTTTATGGGCACCCTGTTCCAGTGCTCTGCTACCTTCACAGTAAAGAAATGTTTCCTTACCTTTAGGTTGAACATCCTATTTACGAGTTTGTGGCGCATCGCCTCTTGTCCTGTCACTGGACACTACTAAGAAGAGTCTGCCTCCATCCTCCTGACACCCGCCCTTTTATTTATAAGCATTGATCAGATGCCCCCTCAGCCTCCTCTTCTCCAAGATAAACAGATCCAGCTCCCCCAGTCTTTCCTCGTATGGTAGATGCTCCAATCCCCTAATCATTCTAGTGGCCCTGTGCTGGACTCTTTCCAGTAGCTCCATGTCCCTCTTGAAATGGGGGGGCCCAGAACTGGACACAATACTCCAGATGAGACCTCACTCATCTATTCCAGATGAGTAGAAGAGAATCTCCCTTTACCTGATGGCCACATTCTTAATGTATCCAAGGATGCCATTGGCCTTCTTGGCCATGAGGGCACGTTGTTGGCTCATGGTCAGCCTGCTGTCCACCAGGACTCCCAGGTCCTTTTCCCCAGAGCTGCTCTCTAACAGGGAAGCCCCTAACCTGTACTGATAAATGAATTAAGAATTGCTGTTTGATCTTCAAATATCTGTTTATGTCTTTGGAGAATGCTGTCAAGCTACCACTTAATCTTCTCTGCTCTAAAATAAAAAATATCACATTAATCTTTTTTCATAGGACTCATCTTCTAGACTCTGAGTCATTGACACTTGTGTTCTCTGTAGATTCTTTTCAGTAATTCCACATTTTTTCTTGAAATAGGTGGCCCAAGAGTACAGTACTTAAGGTAATCACTACAAAGCAGAGGCAGCACTATTAATCCTATTAAGGTCTTCTTCACCTGTTTCTTTTTAACTCACTGCAGTATGAGGTTAGTAATTATTTTGTAACAGCATGAAATTGTTCACTCATGTCCATCTGATTGTCCACAATCATTCCAAGAATTTTTTCTAGAAAATTATTACTAAGTTGTTCAGCTGATTATTGTCACATGGACATAATTTGTCATTTGCCTCCGTTGATTTTCATTTTTTTTCCTCTGATCTTTACACTAACATATCAAGATCTTTCTGAATTCCAGTTTTATCCATGAACATGTTTTGCATCCTGCCCAACTTCATGTAAGCTGTAAATTTAATAATATTCTCTAGTCCATCATCTAGGTAGTAAATGAATAGCATTGAACACTATAAAACCCTACTTACTACAACATTCTTTTTTAAGACTGGGCCATTGGTAAGTAATTTCCAAAGACAGTTTACCAATTTATTCTATATTTGTTTCATTTAGACTGCATAGTGTGTTTATAAAACAGTACCAAAATCCTTACTAAAAGCAAGAAATCTGACAACTACAGCTTTTCTTCTAGCCAGAAGGCCTGTTACTGTGCTGTTGAACGAAATTAGATTGGTTCGGCAATTGATTTGATTTGTAATCCGTGTTGGCTTTTGTTCATCTAGTTTTCTTCCATGTGCTTATAGTTTGTTTTGTCTGAGAACTGAAATTAAACTAATGGAAAACATAATAATACATTTAAGATAAATCATAACCTCCCCCAACACTCATGAAAATAGACACTGCACTCTAATCAGTATATACTTGTTTTAACAAAAATGCCTCAGAGCTTTTTGTGGTGGTATACAGTACTCAGTAAAAACTTTAGGAATTAAGAACCATTCCTGTTCATGCAGCTGCCATTGGAGTGCCAGTGAGAGCATATAATTTATCTGTTTAATCAGCAACTATCTTTGTTCTTGTCTTCATTCAGTGAGATTACTCAGTCATAAGCAGCACGATGTGTGAATAACTGGAGATAAACATGTTACTGCAGATCTTTGTAGCCTTGGCTACAGAGGACGTTTCCAGTCAGAAGCATGACCAATGCTGGAGGTCTTGGATACAAGTTGTCTTATAATCTTAAGAATGGCTTAGCAGTTACTTTTGCCTCTTGAAATAGAACAAGAAATAAAGACTTGTAGGGAAATAAATTCTTATGAAATGAGTTCTACCAACAAGACATGTTTTAAAGTACATACAGAAGAATCAAGTGGTTTGGAAAATGAGAAGTGCAGAAGCACATTCAAAGCAAGGCATACCATTGAAACTGGGTACCAGTAAATGGTACAAGGCATGATTACATGTTTATTTTATATTTCTTTTTTAACTTGGTCTTGACGAAATGCTCTGTTTTGAATATCTGGCATTGTGGTGTTTCTTTCCTCCTCCTTATCAAGCTTATATTTCACATGAAATATTTTCAATTACAAAGTACATCCTGTGTTTGTAGGTCTCCAAAATATTTGCTTCTGGTTGCTGGCCAATGGGGGAGATAGTCTGTGCGTATATATCAATAAATATTTAAAAATACATATGTGGTGGGGGAAGTTCTTAGTTTTGTGAAGCTGTAACTTGCTGAAACTCCCCTTCTATTGAATACTTAAACAAATAGCAGGTGGTGACAAATTAAGAGTTAATTTACCTAGATTTTAAAACATCAGTAGAAATTTAGAATATGCCGTCAGTATTCTAAAACATTGGTTTGACCCATCTCCAGCAATAAGACACAGGTGGTTAACAAGGGAAGACAGACTAATTCTATCAGATGCATAGTTAGACATTAAATGATCAGAGATTTTAATAGAAACACTGCCAAAAAGCAATATTATCATTGTTATCCGTGACAAATTACTGAAGAATAGCTTCTAATCAGGAAAAGAGACAACAGTGGTCAGATGGGAGTCAAAATCAGCAGGAAATCCTCTCTCCTCCAACATCATTCTCTCCTCAAAACATTGTCAATAAAAAGTCAGTTCAAAAGCTTTGAATTTCATCTGAGTTATTTTTTGCTACAATTCAAACATTTTTACAAAAATCACATCATATAAAATTAAAAATATTTGTATGATGTTGTTCATTTGCTGGATTCAGATAATATAGCTTGAAAGAATGTAGTCCAACTGAGTTTTCTTGCTGGCCATTTTACAGTTATTTAGGATCCTCATGATCTTGTCAGAATAAGAGAAATATCCCAGAATGAAATACACAGAAGTAAAAACCACACATGCAGCACCAACAAGAAAAATACTGTGGACAATCTTCAACTTTTATTTTTAAACTATTTCTCCTTATCTTCCTGAAAATGTTTCATGCAAAATTTTCTGTGGTGGAATTTTAGGTACCAACTGCATTCGATGAGCGTTAGATGTGAGTGAGCAAAGCCACAATCCCAACGCATCTGTTTGCCAATTTGAAGGCTGAGTCCTTGTCCAAAGCTGAAGGTGGCTTCATGCCAGTCGTGTTCCAACCTAGCCTATAGCAGCTGCAGGGCTGCTGTAAACTGCTGCTTGGCTATGCTCCAAGGAGCCAATCTGCCAGCTGGTGACTGCTGAAGCAAAAAATCCATTCATCTCTTTCCCTTTTATTTTTCAGTAACTCAGCTAGAACCAACAACTTCTCTGCCCCAGAAATCCCCAATTTTCACCCTACAGTCTGCCTAAATGTGGACCCAGGAAATGGACTGCAATTAGGATGCAAATGTGGCTCTGAAATTTATTTCAAAAGTAACTCATTTTAAATATATGGAGAGGAAAAAAAAAAAAGAAAAAGTCTTCTTTGTTGTTTCAAATATGTCTTGAAGTTTAAGAAAACATCAGGATTTGAATTTCCTGATCAGATCAAACACAAAAAAGTGCATGATTTCTTGCTTGAGTCTACTTCTAAAAAAAAAAACAAATCTATTAAAATATTATTGAATAAAATTTTGATACATTTGTATCATGATCACCGGGGTTTTAAGATAAATGAGTATGACAAAGATCTAAATATTTTAGGTTTTATTATTCCACACTGGTGCTAAATACATTAAGATTAAATTAAAAGTGGGAACTTAATAGTCTTTAAATATTTTTTCCATAAAATATTTTGAGGGTTCCTCTTTGTGATTGTCATTCTGGCAACTTTTTCTCATATTAAGAAAAGAACCCAAACCCCTCAATGACCCATTTTAAAGTAATGAAAACTGACTAATCTTATAGGAAGCTCCAGAATGGGATGTTATGAAGAGAAACGCTGCAGCCATTCATCACCTTCCATTTTCAAACCCAATGAGTGAAATACAACAAGAGTTAACAACAAGACAATACTGCTGCAGGACATTTGAAAATGGATATTGTTGCTGACTGTCTTGTGATAAAGTGCTGATATAAAATGCCAGAAAAAGACACGAATTACAAAAATACCCCAAAAACGGTGCAGATTTTTAAGATGACTGTGCCCAGAGGCATCTGGGAGTCTTAGATGCCTGTAATGTAATTCTTCCAATTAGAGCAACTTTCTTAAATACATCATTCTGACAGAAGGCATTGAGAATAATACCAAACAAAATACTCTCTCGCCAGTGTACCCAGTGCACCCTGACAATCAACCAACAACAGTGTATTTGAAGCACAAGTTTTTACCTTTACCAAAGGGTTTTTGCTTTTACAGGTGTTAATGGAAGTGCACTCTAGAGAGAGTAATTATTCTGACAGAAACCTAAAGACTTTCTGGATTCCCTCAAGTTTTCTACCACTTAATTATTTTGTGTTAGTGAGTATATGAGCAATGTAAAATGTGTTCTCCAATGTAACATTAACCATGTGGGCCAGCATAGCTCACTTGGCCCTTGTCTGGTCTCAGCTGGACTGCAGCACCTTCTGTAGAACTGCCTTCATTTGCAGCCTAGCCTAGAATTCATAAAATATAAAACAACATAAAGAAGTCCAGCCACAAAACAAGGTGCTGTAGCTCTATATTTCTATAAAGGATGGAAAGGATGAAGCCCTGCATCACACTTGAATTTATAACCCTTCAGATGCCTTTCACAGTTTTGACAATTTATACAAGTGCAGATCTAATTTGCCAAAACACAGGTTAACTCAGTACTTTGGTATGCCACATCTGTCACTATGTCAGCTCCTTAATTTCTACACCTTCTCACTTTTGTGCTTACCAACTTCCAGCCTAAAGATGATCCAACACAAAATGTAATTTAGCTGCAGCAGGTAATTATTCTTCATTCAAGTCTCTTAAAAAGCACTGACTCTTATTAATTTCAGTAGCACCTCAATCATGAGAGTAGCTTTTACAACCCAGACCTGCACCTATTGATCAAAGAATGCTGCCATCTGGCAACGTGTGACACACAGAAGAAATAAAGTCCAGTGTGTCAAAATAAGGCATGAACCAGTAGTAACAGGCTACGGGTAAAAAGTAGCTGCTGATCAATTTGCAAGCTCTGCTGTCATCCATTACAAAATGAATGCAGCCAACGTAAATCAGAAACAATTATCTTTCTGCCTTTCAAGCAAAAACGATGACATGCTGAAATGCATGCCTCTTCTCCATAATGCCCTTTTAACCAACAGGCCAGGTGAATACAAGCAAACTACAGTGGTGAGCTAATGTCCTAAAAGGATTTTATGGTAGTGGTGATACAGTGTGGTAAGTCACCCACAGAAGGCTTAATAAGAGATTCATCTTCTTACAGCATAGAATTATCCTTTAAAATTTTCATTTATGTAAGTAATAACACACAGTTAAAGCAACAAGGTGTAAAAGGATGTAGTGCTGTTCTATAAAATAGGAAGAAAACTGAAGAATTTCCCATTAATCTCCAGTAACTCACAGTAAATCACTACTCTGCATTCTAAGTACTGCATTTCAATGGTTAACTGGAAGATTTTTCTCATTAGCAAAGCTAGTAGAAAATTTTGCATTTTACAGCTGTTTACTATACCTTCCAAATTAAACATTTGTTACTTTGGAGCTGTTCACGAGTGTTAGTCATATTCTTACAAAACCCTACTAAATTAATAAACATGATACTGAATACACCTTGTTATAACCTGTGGCTTAAAATTCTAAGTAACTATAAAAATTCTAATGAAAATTAAAAGCCACTAAGCAGTGTGGATCTTTCAATGATATGACTACAGAACAGCAGCACATACTATGGGAGATAATAAATCTTATTTTACTCAGTCTGTGTCTAAACTCCCCCAAGATCAGAGAGCCAATCCAGAAAAGGTAATTTTTACTAGACAGAATTTTCTTATTTTGGACCTGGGGACAAGACATTAGGAAATATGTGTCATGGTTTAGACCCAGTCTGGAGCTGAGCACCACATGGCCATTCACTCATCATCCCCCAACTCCCCCCACTAAGATGGGAAGGAGAATAGGGAGAAAAAGGCAAAACGCTGTGGGCTGAGATAAGAATAATTTAATAGAACAATGCAAAAGGAGGAGAAACAACAGTAATAACAATAGAAGTAATGAATCAATATATAAAGTGAGGGATAGAAAACACACTGACTGCCAGAAATCAGCCACCTAGCCTGGCCTGACCCCACCCATATAAAGCAGGCATGATGTCGGTATGGTATCGAATATCCCATTGGCTGGTTCAGTTGTCTATTCTGGCTATGGGGGGGGGGGGGGGGGGGGGGGGGGGGGGGGGGGGGGGGGGGGGGGGGGGGGGGGGGGGGGGGGGGGGGGGGG
>JAVSBS010022857.1:37763-122181 GCA_033124195.1 Coracias cyanogaster | reverse complement strand
TCGGGCTTGGGCCCCCCCCCCCCCCCCCCGCTTCTGGTGAAAATTAACCTTATCCTAGCTGAACGCAGGACAGAGGCAATGAACTTTTACACCCATTTTAAAAAACTGTTAAATCCCTAATCGTGAAAACATCCTGTGTTTAGCAAAGACTAGGTCCCTGACCTCCAGCAGTTCTCATAACACCTCTGTCTCTCTTGATGCCTTTGGCATATTTTTTTCCTGACTTTCTATCCCCTCAGCTTCTTTGGGTAGACATAGCTATTGCAGCCAACAATGAGGAAAATATCATTAAGCTCTCGTTATACACAGGCTCCATCTTTGGTTACAGGGGGAAGAGTCTAGAATAAGGTGCCAAAATCAGACTTGCTCATGCTTACTTCTATGCTCTGTTCAAGGGAACTGGATAGGCCCCATGTTCACAAAGCACTTTGGGTCTCACGACCTCTGTGCAACCCAAGAATTAAGGGCCACTTGTGCCACATTTTTGCTACAGTCATACAGAAAGACATAAGTGTCTACACTTAAGGTCCTCTTTTGCATAACTGATGCAAAATGAACTGATAGGAAATGGAGAAGTGGATCCATGGGAACAACAGGGTCACTTCAAAAGACCACAGTTCATGCAGTGCGAGCAGTGAAGTATGACACAAAGGTTCTGAGGAAACACCAAGAGTGCTTGCTCTGGAATTACTAACAGGAAAATTGCTCAAGTGCTAATTAGCCCTTCTGAATAGGCTTAGCTGACATTTATTGCTTGCTAACAGAGCTGTTCTGACTTTGCAAGCCAAACTAGTATTTCTGTACAGCATTTGATGTGCCATGTAGACATAATAAGTTGTTCAAAGGTCTCTGCCTTGTGCCTTATCTATTTTCTGACAACCAGCTGCCCGAAAGCTGGGGAGTCCATTTCTAGCCTCAGGCTTGAAATGTAGTCACCAAAACTTGATCATCATATCAGTAGATCATCTGAATTAAAATTGACAGGTGGCAGTTACCTTTGACAACTAACTTCAATTATATACATGTTTAGGTTTTACCAACTTTCTAATTATACGGTTATTTATTTTTGTGCTCTAATGTCACCTAACACGATTTCTTACAGTACCAGAAATTCAGTGTTTAAAAACTGGAGGAATGCATTAGATGTTATGCTTACAGATGTGTTCCCTTTATGTTTAGGATGAGAATCTTAAATACTTTGGCATATAAGGCTTTTGCTTTCAGCTGGACATACAGGAACTCAAATCTTTATTGTGTCTCTATATTTTTATTATCTTACCTTATGTGAAGAAAATAAGCATGTATATTTATATTTAAGTTCAGAGTTTTCTTGTCTCACTTCCAATTACTGAATGTCACAAATCAGATTTCTAATGAACATGTGCCTTCTGAAAAAGGCACTGCTGGGTCTTTTATATGAAAACACAAACAAAACCCCAGAAGAATTGTACTTAGGCAACACTCAACTTTTTACATTACATTCTTTAACAATAATAAAAAATCCTTCCATTAAACTGAGTTTCATAAATAAGCATGCTTACTTTTGAAAGCAATAGGGCGAAATTGCATACATTGGCAAATGATGTTCAACTCCTGTCATGTTAATCAGTGACACTATCCCTCAGCTCAGTATACAGTCCACAAAGGAGAAATCAAAGGACTAGCAGAAAGGGCAAATTTTATCCTGATGACAAGAAAATAATTCCTAATTGCTCTTTAATTGACTTGATTTAATTTTTATGACAAGATTACTGAGACCAAGACATCCTTAAAGAGAAAGAGGAAAATAGTCTTTTTATTGTAAAAAATACATATATATATGAGGACACCTGTTTTTAGAATGAAATGTCACAGAATAGCCAGATTTTTTTTATTCCTAAAGTAAATTTCCATAATTAAGCCTTTTTTGTGCTTAGACAAAAACATTATAACATACCTACAATAAATCCTTAGCCTTAACTGGTCAGGTTCAGTGTGTTCAACAACATGCAGTAATAGAGTCCTATGACAGGATAAAGCATTACTATCCCAGAAAGACACTGACTCCCTTCTGTAGAATTCAGTCAGGAAAAAAACCTGTATGAACTCTGCACCATAAGACAATGCTCAGTGAATCAGATTTTATTCATAATAGAAAATTTTCCCTTAAAATACTTTCTTCAAAGGTCTTACTATCTATGATGGCCATAAATCTATGCTGAATGAACCATTCCATGTCTAGGGTTTTTTAGGTGTTGACAATCTTAGAAAAAGGGAAAGAACAAATAGGATTCTACTGGAGCAGGGAATAACTCTACTGGTTGCTTTTTTCCTGTTAAACAAATGACCCAAGAATGTGTTGACTTTGTCAGTATGGAATTGGTGCATATAAATTATCTGATCTTCATCTGTCAATATCAAATATATTTACAATAAGAAAATATTGTCAGGGGGAGGAAGGGGACTCATAGCCAAGAGGTATAAGTAGTTGTAGAGGAAAAGTGACCCCTATAAGGAATCCATACAACTGATTTACATGAAAGATATATTGCAGTTATTAGAGTTATTATTTGTAGTGGAATGACATAATTTCCTTCCTGTTCTAAAAAAATTAAAAATCCAGAAACCTATCTCCTGTTATTTCAAGATTGTGTATAGCCGGCCATGATACAAAATTTCCTGTACTATGTAATTTCCAACAAATAGTTTCACATAGACAAGATAGTCCATCACATAAGTACATAAAATAACCTCTTCCCACCTATGCCAGTAGCTTACAAAAGAAGAAAAATATTGCAGAGCATCTTTACTGTGCCTCTACAAGTTTCCATTTTGTTCAGCTCTCTTTAAAGCAGCTAGTGTAGCATGAAGTTCATTACAAGATATAGTTCTCAGTGTTCAGGAAAGTCAGCTCTAACAAGGTAAAACTATTTAATATATTTTAAGGCCAGAAAAAAAACATTATAATCATCTTCTCTGACCTTCTCTCCAGTAGAAGCCATAGATTTCTCTTAGTGAAATTATGTTATCCAAAAAAGAGGGTAGAATTAAAGAATAACTTAAAAGGTTTAAAGTAATGGAGAATGTATTTTATTTCTTCATAATCCACTAAAATATTTTTATAACAATGCAATGCAAGTCCTTACTGGAAATGTTGCTATATCCTGGTAATAAATCCTAGGTTAGTATTTGAACAAAAGAAAATAAGCAATATCTTCTAATAAAAGTGCTGTTAAAATATGCTAGGAGCAGAGGGGACTGTTCTAAGAGGGGACTTAGCAACAGGCAATTCTTGGAGAAAGTGCTGGTTGGGTTTGGAGTTATCCCTTCCTGGAGAAACTTTTGGTCATGTAAGTAGTTATATGTATGATTTGAAGGTCCTATTCTCTTCTGTAGATGATTATACAGAATGCATAACCACGAGGAGACTACTACAGCCCGCAAAATAACAAAGAACCCAGCAGTTCACAAAAACCTTGCTGTATCAACACTACGTTACTTGGAAAAATAACCTTCTTTCTATCTCACTTCCCTGGAAATACGCAAACTGTTATCAGAGCTATTTAAAATATTCAGCATATCAGCTCCTTATTTCCTTCAGTAAAACTATATTACACAAAATTAGCAAGGGAAAATGAACAAAAGGAAACAAAAAAATAAACAACGCTTTGAATTTCTTTTTTTGCCTTTCCTTCTAGGACAACATCAAAAAATGGTGAAATATCTGTATTGGTTTCTGCTTCTCTATTCATTTGGCAAGCCTAAGGAAGGTTAGCAACATTATAGTTCATGTTATAGCTCCAGCTTTCAGTAGTAATGCACAAAGGAAGGCATTTACCTACTCTCTGTTGCAGCAAAACCTTTCTCTGTAAATGTAAAAGTTTACATTTTCTTTTCTTTACAGTCCATACTGTGGATCTTTCACTTGAAAAAAATGTAATAGATTATGATTTGCTTACTTGGGTTTATAGGTTTTCCAGCTGTAAATTAACGTAGTATTGCTGACTCACCAGTTTCTGTGCAATAGCTGCTAAAACGGTTGAGAGTTTTAGACTTCTTGTGACATGAACATCAGCTCAACTCTTAACCTCTGTGGTTTGCCATCTTATTTCACTAAGCACCATTTTAATGGAACTCCTAAATTATGAAAGGTTTAAGTGAAATCATGGTCCCATTGACTCCACTAGCAAAACTTCCCCTGGCTTTATTGTGCTGTCTTGAGCAGGAATGAATTTAAGCATGTGCCTGAAGGCTATTTACTACTATCTAAATTAGGGACCAGTGTGTTCTTATCTTGTTTGAGCATCGCATGCTGTTGTGATGGCAGCCTTTTATCCCTTCTGCCTGCCAAACAAGGGTATAAGTTACTTTAAATAACTTGTAATTTAAGTAATTTTTTCAAATACACTGTTTTGCAAAAAGAAGGCTTTGAAATATATTTTAAGAAAAAATAATAAAGAAAAAAAGGAATATTTCTTCTAATTAGCAGTCTTGAAAGATGAATATCTGTTTGGTCAGACCTATATATCAAAGACACGTTTTAGAAATACAAGGTATTCCCCAGGGATCAATACTGGGTCCAATCCTGTTTAACATCTTCATTAATGACCTGGATGAGGGGGCAGAGCCCATGCTCAGCAAGTCTGCAGATGACCAGAAAACTAAGAGGAGTGGCTGATATATCAGAGAGTCATGCTGCCATCCAGAGGGACCTCAACAGCCTGGAGAAATGCACCAACAGGAACCTCATGAAGTTCAGCAAGGGGAAGTGTAAAGCCCTGCACCTATGGAAGAACAACCTTATGCACCAGTACATGCAGGGGGCCAACTGGCTGGAAAGCAGCTTGGCAGAAAAGGATCTTGCGGTCCTGGTGAACACCAAGTTGAACATGAGCCAGCAATGTGCCCTTGATGCAAAGAAGGCAAGTAGTATCATCAGCCGCATTACACAAAGTATTACCAGCAGGATGAGGGAGGTGATCCTTCCCTTTTATTCAGCACTGGTGAGGCCACACCTGGAGTACTGTGTCCAGTTCTGGGCTCCCCAGTACAAGTGAGATATGGACATACTGGAGAGAGTTCAACAAAGAGCCACAAGGACAATTAAGGGACTAGAGCATCTCTCCTGTAAGGAAAGGCTGAGAGAGCTGGGACCACTCAGCCTGGAAAAGAGAAGGCTCAGGAGAATCTCACTGATGTGTATAAATCCTAGAAAGGAGGGTGCAAAAAGGATAGAGCCAGGCTCTTTCCAGTGGTGCCCAGTTACATGACCAGATGGAATGGGCACAAACTGAAATGCAGGAGGTTCTCTGTAAACATCAGGAAACACTTTTTTACTGTAAGGGTGACCAAGCACTGGCAAAGGCTGCCCTGGGAGATTTGGAGTCTTCATACTTGGAAAAAGCTGTCAAAACCTGTCTGGACATGGTCCTGGGCAATCAGCTCTAGGTGACCCTGCTTGAGCAGGGGCTTTGGACAAGATAACCCATCAACCTCAACCACTCTGTGATTCTGTGAAGGTATTTGCTAGTCTGAGGTCAGATTAAGAGCACAGGTAAGATGTGAAAGTCTGAACAGGATGGGGTTTTGCAGGCACATAAAGCCTGCAACTCATTTTCTACTTTCTCTTCTTATTTACACTGTATCACTGGGGATGAAGCTCTGAAGTCTGTTGACCCACTGCATTGGTCCTAAGTAAGACCAGAGGAGCTTACAGATAAATCTGGCAAGGAACACAGATTTTTTTGAGGAGGTGAGTCCTTTGACCAGGTTAAGCACTGGCTTGCAGCAGTGCCACTCCAGCAACAAATAGCTCTCAAGCCACTCTCAAGAGGAGACATCTCCAAGCTGACCATCGGACTTTTTGCTCTAAGATTAAATCCTTACGAAGCTGAACTCCATTTTGTAGCATTATTAGTGTAGCAAATGTTCTTAGTGTTTTCCCCCATCAGCCAAAGCCAGCATTGTTTAAAAATTGTGATTTATCTATAAATGATCCATTTAATGTAACTGACCAGCAACGAACCTGCCTATTGGTTGAGAGGCCTCAATACTTAAACTGTCTAAAAATTTAGCCAATGTAGCTAAAAAGGCACCATGCTTAAAAGTCATTAAAAGCCGTAGGAGCAGAATAACAAAACTTTGCATGTAGACAACAAAGCTAAGGCAACATACCTTTGCCATAAGGCAACATAGACACTCCAATTCACTGTACACTGAGAGATAAGAGATGGGCAATGTTTGAAATTCGTGAAGGAGGACAATGTGTGCACACACACTCACATAGACCCTGGGGATTGATAAAAGATAGCTTCACATTTGACTGACATTCACCAACTCATAAAAGCCTATAAAGCTTACACCAACAACTCCCCAGAACATCCCAACAGCACAACCAAAGTAGGCTATGTAGGCTATGCTTACAACACTTTCTAGGTAATCATTATTTAGGAGGAGGTATCTTACAAGCTGCTGGTATCACCTCTGGATTTCTGCCTCTCAGCCATTGGCAAACCTGTCCTCTCGCATTCATAAACCTTACAGGAAACAGGGAATATCATTGTAATTCAGGACACATATCCACTCTGCTGCCTCCAGGCATCCAGCTAGTGCATGTCATCTATCTTTCAGTCTCTCAAACACAATCTCTGTTGTGATCTGGAGGATGTTTAGGCACTAGTTTGGCAGTTCTTTGCTCTGGTCCAAAAAAAAACCCTTCCTCAGCTGTGGAAACAGAGATTAAGCAGGGTGTCCTGGAGTAAAAACAAGTATACTGATACCATTCATGCCTATACTGCTAGGTGTGCTGAAAAAGCACCCTTGTCTCATTAGCAATATCTAGCACAAATTTTAAAAACCCAAATTCACAAACATTTCCATATATACCAGGAGTAAAAATGATGAATCACGTGTTTCTTGGGCACTGGAGCACAACTAAGCATATTTGTCCTAACATATATCTAATTTACTGCTTCCAGGATATTCCCAAGATTACATTTCCTTGCAATGGGTTGAGCAATCGCATGCAGAGCCACTAGCAATTACACGAAGACTGGCAAACTGTAGGACACCCACCAACTGCTACCTGCCACATGCAATAAGCAGCACAAAGCCACCCCGACAGAGACTGTCTCAACAGTTCATCTCCCCAGGCCAAACAGGTTAACAGCTGACTTGTGGCTTTTCATGTAGGTGTAATTACACAGCTCTCAGTAACCTTTGTGCTGATACATTGCCTGCATAGTGCTAGGGAAGGAAACCAAATGCAGAAGCTCTACATCAAACCTGATTACCCTAAACGTGCAACGCAAACACCCCCCCCCCTCCCCTCCCCCCTTTTATTTTTATAACTACAATCACTTGTTTCTTAGGGCGTAGTATGATGCTGCTTTGATAAAATTCAGGCATAAGGAGCATCTCCGTTTTATCTTTTTCTTCCATGTCCTTCACTTTTTTTCACTTGCTCATTTTCCTGGAGGTGCAGCTACAAGGAAGAGGAATTTACGGCATTTGCTTTTGTGCCAAAAATCAGTTTGTCGAACAGTCACAGTGATAACATGTTGAACAATGCCAACAAGAAGTGTTGAGTATGCCTGAGTGCCAGGCTGCAATGCAGAGAAGTGCTCATACCCTCAGCTCCAAAGAATTTGAATGCTGGTGCCAGAAGAGGAGGAGATTATCGAAGTGGGACTCAGAGACTGTCTGCACGCTTGACCTGTGACGTGGTACCCTGTGATTCCCTTCCCATGAACTACCTTATCTTGAAAGTGGGAAACACATGGCTGCTTGAAATCCTTACATGAGATGCAGTGATATATAGAGTAAATCATGCTGAAAAAAAAAGCTCCATCTGACTCCTTTGCAAACTGGTTTTGAATTGAAATGGGGATCTTAACTTTTCAGACCGCTGTCCTTAAAATGCAGGAAAGTGTATGTTAGAAAACAAATAGGAAGCAGCTGCTATGTGGAAGGAATAGCTCATTTTAGTTCCTTTTAGTATTCTTTTTAGCACTTCTTTTAGGACCTGAAGATGAATGCTGAAAGCATACATGAATACCAGACTTTGTAGGGGAACAAAAATACATCACATGCCCATGCAAAAATGAAACTGCTTTTAAGTAGCAGAAATGTAGTTTCTCCTTTCTTTTTAGAAATTATTTAACTGAAAAATAGTCCACATTTAACATCTTTCATTTCAAAGCACCATTGCTTTGAAATCTTAATAATGAATTTAACAAACTTTATGCTATCAGTTAAACACACTTAGCAGAATCTGTAACCAGAAAGTCTCATTGTAAGTTCTCAATAATATTAAACCATGTCCTCCTGAAAACTCTGATAAGCTTTATTTTAATAGGTTTTAAATCCCACGATATCACCTTAAAATAAGATCAAGTGTACTTGTATGTCCACATAAAAGAAAATAATATTTAAAACTATACCTACAGTACATAGGAACGTTTTCCTTTCTATGTTTAATGTATATTTACAGAGAAAAAAACCCAACAACCTAATGATTGTTATTTAAGATCCTATTTAATGAAAATATTTCTACTTCCTTCCATGCAGCATTTAATATTAAATGGTTTTTCAAACAACATTGCCTATAATAAATCTTACAAATGTAGAGAGGGAAAGAACATGCATAGATGTTAAAAGGGGAAAGGAAAAAGAAAAAAAAAAACCAGTGAAAAAAAAATTCCTCACCCACAAGGAGTGTAAGAACAGGTCAGGTCAGACTAAATCCATGTGTATGTGCGCACATATATGGACTTATGTCTATGGCCTCATCAAAATGCAGATGTCCTAATATGAGCCCTGTAGGTAGCACAGGTAATATTCCGATAATGTTGCTAGAAATGCTAACATGATGTACTGGCCGAATTTGACCAATTTTGATTTACGTAGCCAGCGTAGACATGATATAAAAAGCACACTAAATCTAACTAGTCCACAATACCATAAAAAATACCTATTATACTTTATTTCATTCTCTTGGGGAAAAAAAAAAAAAAAAAGGTAATTTGCTAAGCTATTTTCACTTCATGCTTAATGTTTATGGCTATTACTAGTAGAAAGCAACAACAGCTTGACTTTTTAGCATGCAAAATGCTAGCTCAGACAAAGACATATAAAAGAAAAATATGTGCTACTCTCCATTTGTACTGTATCAGCAAAGCCTTTAACTAAGTATTCTTAGTAGAGTTTGCTAATTATAGGTGATTTCCAGTTCTTACAAATCACCAGGGTAAGACAAGGAAATGAGGTATGAGAATAAAATGATCTATAGGGGTGTGACATTAAAAAACCCTAATGCTCCTTTCTTGCCAATGTTTTGCATGTGGATTATCGCAAATGCACAGTATTCCAAAGCCTATTTCAAAAATGCCTCATATTTAACAGCTGTGTCTCTATTCAGACTGTACATTGCTATATTTAACTGCAGTTGTTACTGTTTCCTTCTCAATCATGAGGCAACAGGATGTCTACATTGTGGGGAAAATGGCCACTGCTACAGTAGCCAATATGGGGCACAACCCCATGTGTGCGAAACTTACCTCACTATGTTAAGTTTTGTACCTTTGTCATCTTTAGTGTTTAACTCTGAGTAAATGTTTCCTGCTGCTTCAGCGGGGTTGGCCTCACATCCAGCCATCCCTGCCTCCTAATTCCCTTGTGCCAGTGTCAGGGTTTGAGTAGCTACGCAGTGAATTAGATAAGGAAGCTGGTGCGGCTGAAAAATATATCTTTCAAATCTCTGTATGTGGAAAGTTATTTTTCAGCCAGAAGAGTTCACTGATCAAACTCACCATGTGGTTGTACAAATGCTCCTTATTCACATGTGGAAAGCAGCCAGAACAATCATGCAAAGGAGAAGAGGGAGATCAAGAGAATGCTGCAATGTGGCAAGTGAAAGGGTTATGCAAAAAAGTTTGGTGGGGGTCCATCTCTTCCTCTGCCTGAGCTCTGCTGCCATGCTTCTGCTTCAGTTGCAGTGTGATGCTATCAAATGCACCATTGGCACTTGGTCCTGAAAAGAAGCAAGTCTCCTGAAGATACCAGGGATTTTAAAGGTCTGGCCCATCTCCAGGGCCAGAGTTGTCCCTGTGCATAACTATAAACTTCATACTCCTAGTGCAATGCCACTGCTGCCTCCATCCATCCTGCCTGGCTACTGGATTTTCCATGTGAATCTCACAGACTTTTGTTCCCAGTTCTGGTTTGTCAAGGTGTGGAAGCTGCTGCAAGTACTGGCTAAGCTTTCCCTTACATGTGACATCAGTGGGAGTTGCCAACTTTGGAATTTCATAAGGTCACCATCTAACTATTAATTTTGCTGTTAAATAACTTCTTATTCACTATTTCACTATGAAAAAGCCATAAATATCCAGTTATCTTAGGTCCTATTAGGCCATTAAATGAAAGCCGTCACCATGGCAAATTTTCTAGTCTTCAAGTAAACAATGGCAAAAAACCCAACTAAAACCTAAAATATATAAACAACCCTTCATTGTATTTTCTATCATGTAAATGATTAATAGATATATTACATTGGAATAAACACATTTGCGTGGGGTTTGTGTGGCTTCTACTTCACCTCAACACACTAACTGGTCAATTGTCTTCCACTCAGATCAGATTTGTTCAAAGACAGACATAGGATATTGTTCTGTAGGATAATTTTTTTAAAAAATTACCTGCAAAAGTGTAATGTTCTTATATTTTTCAGGTTTTAATAAGAAAATGTAAAGATAAAATTTCTTACAAAATTTGAGAGATAAAATGCTTCAGTAAATTTTGCTATGAATATCTACTGGTCATAGGAGGATGTGAAACATTCTTATCCATGTTACGTAAGTGTCAATTGGAAGGATGACATCAGGAACAAAGTACCGGTGTGTGTTTCATCTTTCATCAGTTTGGCTTTGATCATTTTTTCCATTTGACTTCTCCCTCATTTTAACTTCTCCACTCACTCAACCACTACACCCTGTTATACCTTCACTTCACAAATATTAATACAATTATTCTTATGACAATCACGGGAGAAAAGGAAGAATCATCAGCTTATAGGCATATGACAGGCAGAGGATCAATGATTTCCTAATTCTACACAAGGATCTTTTGAGCCCAGGATTCACTCAAGTTTTCTGGATTCCATTCCAGAAGAACATGGTTCTCATCCCCTTGCTCTCTGTAAAAGCTAACTGCTTTTCCACAGAGCCAATATAAGGTTCATCATTTGTTATTAAGAAAAAGATAATGAAATTATCAATGCACTTTCATACTGCAACATCTGAATTCCATCTGTTCTGGTTTGTCAGGCATTTGCTTATTTTAAAAATATCTATCAGATTAATATTTATCACCCTTAATGTTATACACACTATTCAACATAGGACAAATGCATCATCACTTTTATGTCCTGTTACATATATTGAAAAAAGCTGTTCCAAATATTGTACAACTTTGAATTACTTCAGTATTTCCATCTTGAGAGTGAAAATACTAGGTTTTTTCCTTATCCACATTGCTCACAATCAAGTGATGTAATGACCCAGACAAAGTCTTTTTCATAATTAAACTTTTCTTTTCTTTACAGATTTCTGGGAGGAGATCTTGAATCTAGAGAAGTGATTGCAGATGGTGATATATAGCTGTACAGAAGATAAATGGTAGCTGTGGCTTTCAGGTGAAACTCTTATTCTATACAAAGCCCTTGTAAGGTCTCCAGAACATTTTATCCCTGAAAATAGAACTTAGCTAGGATTTAAGTCTTTTGTATACACTTGTGCTAGCTGCTTACAAAGAGCAGTTGCTCAGTGAAGCTATTTCTGTAGTCAAGCATATACCTACGTGACTCTTACTGAATATTTGGGGCTTCAAGGAATACACATGAAAGGCTTTTTTTTTTTTAAATTTTTTCCTCTTCTGCTATCTTTTGAGTAATGGGAAATATGAGAGCTGCCAACTCCTAGAATTCAAGTGGGAATTTATTGTCACTGGCTTTATAGATAGTATGTCAGATAATTTAAAAGGAAGAGAACCTTTTTCTTCTTCATTTTATATAGTGAAATGTGTATGTTCAGATTTAGAGGAAGATATTTTTATCAGAGTATATTTTAAGGGAGAATATTAAGTACACAATCATAGGTTTTGAGCTTTTAAGCAAAGATACAAAGCAGAAATCCTCATTCACTTCCTACATTCTCCATTAGGATGGAAGCTCAGACACTGCAGCGGAGAAGTTGCCCCAATACAAGAGTCATTTGCTCCTCATTTTTATTTCAAGTCTCTGAATTCTGCACAAAAGGCAGCAGAATGGTTCCTGAGGCTGTTAATAACAATTGTATAAGGTATATGTATTCCATACATACAACCTTACATCCATTGTACATATAGTTTTCAAAACAATCCTATGGCCTTATTTTAATGCCACATGTTTAAGCTATGATTTTCCAATAACCTTGAGACTTAAATTAAAGCTCTCTGAAGTCAATCTATACCTCCATCAGAGGTCTGAGCAGATTTGTGTCATGTTTTAACCCTATTTTAATCCTACTTCAAATTTATTGTCTTTGTCTTCCCCTTTTTTTTTTCTTTTTCCCTCTCTTTCCTGTAATGATTAATATAAATTCCCAACTACTTCTACTTTCTCCTCACTCATTCAGGATTGCTTTCCTGTCTGAAATGGGTAACTTCTGCCCTTCCTCCAGAGCATTGCTAACTATCACATACATTCACTTTAAAAAATATGTAGAAATAATCTAATTTATATTTCCAAGTGCAGTTATGTAAAATTCTTAAGCTGCTTCCTAGGCTGCAGTTCAGCCCTTAAATGATACAATTCAGTAGTTTCCTAGCAAGTAAGGTACAAACTGACCCACGGACTTCAGAGAGCTCTGAATTAGGCCCTCAGTAATTGGGATTTACTTCTGAATTTTTTAGTGCGTAGGGAGTTTCAGGACACATTAGGTCCCTGCTAGAAAGAAGAGTCATTAATACTATATTAATATAGTAGATGTTTTAAAAGAGAAGCTCATATTGCTACTCTGACCCTGCAGTGATATATCCCAAGTAGGACTGACTGCTTACCTGGAAATAACCAAAATATCATTTCTCCTTTCAAATTAAGCTCCAGTATTCTTGCAAAATGTACTATTATCATGTGGCAGGACAGCAAGCTGAATTTCAATGGAAATAATATCCCCACTAAAATTCATTGCAGATTTCTCTAATGATTACAGTTTGAGCTTTGTTAAAGTTCTGTACTAATCCTTAAAAAGTATCTGAACCCTTTGCAATTTCAGTAAGTCTGTGTAACACCAGTTGTTCCTTTTTGGAAGGGAGATAATGGTATTTAGTCTTTTGAAAAATCCCAATAAAATGTAATGATGTAGTATTTAAATTCAGTTTAGAGATTAAGTCCTAGGGAGTCTTTAAGTAAATGGGGGTTTTCATGTTTGTTCATTATTTCCTGTTGTTGTTTCAAGAAAAATAATAAAAGAAAGATAATTAATTTGAAACAGTCATTTTATTTTTCTTAACTTTATTAATGAAGCTGCTTGTTCACATTCAAGCTAATTCAGACTTCATTGAAACAAATGGGAAAAACTTAATTTGATTTCACTGGGCTTTGGGTCAGGACCACAGAAAGATGCTGTAATTTTGTGGTCTTTTTTCTTCCTTCTCCATCACAGACTGCAACGGAACAGGAAGAGACTGTGTGTTACATAGAGCACATCCATCTATTGTAGTCTTAATATAAATTTGGAATCATCATTTCACTGAAAATTGTCGCAGTTCTCTAATGTTACAGCACATGGCACTCAGTTTGCCATGTTTTATATGGAAAAAATAGTTTTATAAAAAGACACGAAATCTTTATGATGCAATGCAGGGGGGTTGGCATATCATTATGTCTTTAAAATTAGACATCTCTAGATATTTCAGATCTTAAAACTCTTGTTTGTGCTACCAAGGTAGGGATGCCTATCCACTTCAGAGGTTCTGTTAAAGCTAGAAAGAACTGCCCGTCCTAGGTCTGCAACTATGTCTGAATAATGACAATCCTAGCCACTGAGATTCTTTGACACTCACATTACAGAGAAGGGGGAGTTGTTTAGATTGCTGTGGTTTATGACCAGCTTTCTGTGGTCATCACTGTCTTACAGCCAAGAGTCAAAATCCACCCTTTTCCCTCTTGAAGACCTGAAACTCATTACCATTAAAATCAACAACTGATTTAAAGAAAGAAATTTCGCTCTTTGAGGCTGCTCAGACCACAAAATGCTGGAAATAGTAACAAAACATTGGAAAAAGGAAAAATGTAGATTAACAACTCAAACGTGTAGTAGTCCCATGATGAACTGCAGAACCAGATGATACAAGTTATTTTTTTGAAGTATATTAAAAATGTCATCAAACTGTTTCATGAGATATTAACTTAGTTACCAATATACTGTAAATCACATTATAGATAAAACTTTAATCTTCATTTCTGAAACAGGTATGGAATATATTCAGCCCATTTCTTCCCCGGCAAGTGCACAAATTGACTCATTCTGTTGATAAGACTGCTGTAAAGTAGCATAGTCATTAGTCCTCAAAAGAAAACAACATTGTTTTTAATGCCAAAGTTTTAATAAAATTTTACTGTATTTTAAACAGTAAAGCTGAAAACCTATCATCTTTTGGGAGTCCAAATTAAATCTGGATCCAAACTTTTTCAAAACGGAGAGGTCTGAGCCCATATAGCACCGCTAATATTCATGATGAAAAGCAAAATTCAAATTTCCTGTTTAACATTACAGTTCAAATTTGCCAGGGCAAAGACTGAAACACAACCTCTGTATTTTCAAGGGAACACCAAGACACATTATAACTTACAGCAACTTATTTGCTATTTTCTTATTTTTGTTCAGTCAAGCAGTAATGAGAAACATATTGTAAATCTTACGACTAATCAATACTCTGTAATGATCTTGTTCAGAAAACCTTGCAAGAAGAAACAGAAGTCCCAGTTAGCTTATACTGTGTGACAAAACGGTCAATTTAAGCAATGCCTGCTATTTCCCATTTTCAATCTTATAATAATGCATTACTAACAAACCATTAGTAAAGATTACATTACATTGAATTCTGCAATTTAATTAGGGAACATTATTCTTCGAATCAGTAATCACCAGGTTTTATATTTTTCACTAGCCAACAAATTTTATTCTAGCTAAGAAGGTTACACCACTGTGAAGTCTAAAGGTATTGCACATCTGCATGGAGGACTTCACCTACCTACAGTATTTCATGGGAGGAAGCAAAGGAGAAGGCAATGAAGCTTAAATGGAACCTGTTTTCCCTAATCTTTCTGTGTGCTTGTATTTAGTGCAACTGTCCAGGTTTTGGTAGTGGGGGGTGAGGTTCAAGGTGGTTCTGTGTGAGGAGAGGCTGTGGCTGGACAGAGTTGGTTCCAGCCAGCTCCAGCTGACCCACCATAGGGCACAGCTGAGCCCCACATCCGAGATGGTGGCACCTTTTGGAAAGTGTAGTTAAGAAAGGGCAGAAAATGCTGGGGAGTGAGAGGATGAGGGAAAAGCTCCTATAGTGTATGACACAAACTCCAATACTCTCATTGGAGGAAGGAGGAAAGAGAAAGAGAGGAAGGGAGGGAGGGAGGAAAGAGGCACATAAAGTGAAAAGTTATTAAGTATTAATAATGCAAGTGGAATTTTTATATCTGTGTCTGTGCATAAAGCCATCAATGAATATGCTTTGCATAGCTTTGCTATTTACACGATGCACAAAAATATGCTCAAAGCTGATCTTCACTGGGCATGTTGATCACTTGCAGTGAATAATGAGCTGTATTTTTTGTGTGTCTATAAATTCTATTTCTTTTACGTGAGCACATAATAACATTCAGAGAAAGAACTGACTTCTACAGTCTTTGAAATTAAAAAAGTCAGCAGACTATTAGCACAAAATAATTCCTTTAGAGGTATTTTCAAACTATATTTCATTGAAGTATATTACCTACAGATTTATTGTTACAGCCATTTGGTGCAACCTGAAGTCTATTTTTAGTATTCCTTTTTTATTTGATAGTAGCATTTCAAACCTCACAGTTCTCTTGCTTTATCAGTGTGAATAGTAAAAGAACAAATACGCTTCACTTAAGCCTTCCATTCCTGACTTGGTGAGCTTTTTCCTCATAGAAGACAGAAGTCTTGCAGCAATGTAAGTACTGTGTGCAGGCCTTTGTTTTCCAGATATGTTGCCTTAAAAATGTATTTTTTATTCTTAATCTGAAAAGCAGTTTCAATGTTCAGTGGATATGAAAATGATTCATAATGGAGAGGAAAACACTCTTGGGATATGAAGTGCTTCAGGGAAGAGATGTAATATACACACAAAAAGTAAATAAATTCCCTTTCACTATCCTCTGATGTGAATTTTTATAAATATCTACAACGTGTTCTGTCAATACTAATGTTCAGAACATGTATCAAGCATGCAACACAGACAAGAAAGAACTCAAGTAAAATTCATTTTAAAGTATCTTTTTTAGCCTTGACCAAGAAAAATCAAGCAATGACATTCTCATTAACAAAGAAAGTAATTCTCATGTTGCTCTGGCAGCTTCTCATTCCAATGAGTGGTTTTCTGATCCTCTACAAAAAAATAACCTTGCTAAACTGACTCTGGTTATAGACTCTGTTAAATTCTGTTTCTAAGATGAAGAAATAATGGGTCCAGCATTGCAAGTTATCTTTGCAGATTCTAATATTCTCATGATAAATCCCACTATGACATCTAATGCATTTCCCATCACAACATCTCATCATATAATGCTCGTGCAAAATAAAGCTAAAATGGATGCAAATATAGAGCAATTAATTTATATTAGTTTTCCACATTTGATTTAAAGTTTTTGTATGGTTCTATGGGGCTTCCTAATCACTTAAACATACTCAAGAAGTTTTATTGAATAATGACAGGACAAGCTGGATTCTTAAGGCAAGCTTTTGCTACATTAACTCAGTATAGCAGGACCATATGCAAATACAAATTACTTTTGATGATATGAGGTTCTGATACACTAGGTAGTGACATGACACATGTAACCAAATTTGTGACATGACAGTATGTAAGCAAATTTGTTCATTTCTTTATGCTCCCCTCCAGTTTCTCCTTATTCTCCAGAGCTCTTAGGGACTTCTAATGAAACACACTAGAGGACATAGAGTTAATATAATGATATAAAACTCCTTATTTTTTATTGCCTATATGACATCCACAATAGAATATATGTCCCAGTACTGTAGATCTGTCACTTTGGTGCTTCCTGTCTTGCACATACACGTCAGGCTACAAAACTCTGTCAGTCCAGAAACATAATTTAAAATTCCAGCAGTACTAATCTTAGCAATTCCCACAATATTAGAACTGAGCATAACAAATGTTTTACCTTATTCTTGTAGTATCATTGCTGAAAATAAGAGTCCTACTTTTTCATGGTATGCATCCTATATTTTAAATGGCCTTATACATAGAAATGAAGGTAATCTGCCAAATTTTAATGAAGGCTAAGCAACAAAAATAGGTATAAGGACTCCAAAGTATATATGAATATATTGAGTATGCTGAACTGTTGCCATAAGTAGATGTTTTATCTTATTTTTACAATGTTAATTTGTTGGCAGCATCACAGCTATTAGACTATTTCACTACAGCTAAAAACACTGAAAAAAATTAATGTACTCTACTTCTAGAGACTTTTTAATTTTAGTAAAATTTTGAAATTCCTCATACTCCTGTTTTAAGACTGATGCTAGCCTGTGCTGCACCAGAAAACTAAAACGTGAAATTTCAGTCTGTTGATTTAATGGGCTGGAGGTAGCACATTTTCATATTAGTGTTATTGGTAACATGGGCTTTTTTAGATATATTTCTTGTTCCAAGTCAATCATTCGACAGAAAAGTTACATTAAATTTGAAACCTACAAACTTATTTTGTCCTCCTCCTCATTCTTTCCTTTTCCTCTGATAATTATTTGAACGATTCCTGTACTTCTGTAAAGATTCTTGTTTAAAATCCCATATGCTATGCTCACATTTTCTATCTTCTTCCTGTTGGATATTATCTAATATAAAATTAGGACAGAAAATACAGTCCTTTTGGCCATCACCTCTGCAGATTTATACATCGTAAGATCTCTGTGAATCTTCAATATTGGGTTCTGTTCTATATTGCCACATGCACTAGTGTGCAAGGAGTTGTTAAATAACCACTTCATTGAAGGAAATAAATCCAGTCCCTGAAAGCTCACACTTAGGGACTCTCTGTACATTGCAGTATCTGATTTGCACGTGCCTCTTAGCTATATAGTTGTAGGTAAGAAGGGTAAGTTAATACAGGTGGACAGGTGACTCTGATTTTGAAAACCTGACTTAACACGCAGGAAATACTTAGATGTCCACTAAAGACACTCAGATTTTTTTTTTCCCACTGTGGCTCTGCCAGAAGTCAAAACAAGAGTATAAAATATTACACTGAAAAGCTACAGTTTAGTTGGAATGCAATGAAGTTTCCAATCTTTCAGCCCAGACTAAAGCTAAGCTTGCATTTATTTCAGTGAGTCATAATAACAGAACTGGATCAGATAAAAGTAAAATTGCTTCTGATTAGAAAGACAAAAAAAAAAAGGTGCTCATTATCACAAGTTCCATACACAGGCTGTCAATATTGAGACACCTTCTAAAAACACAAGCAACTCTTGAAGTGATAAGGAGAGTTGTTTCAGTGTTTCATTTCTATAATAGATTAGACAGTTCATAAAGATCTTTGCCATAAATTAAGAACATCAAACTATGCAATTTTGTAGAGCTGAATAAAAGGAGACAAAGAATAATTTCAGGATAAAGAAATAGTAACATGCAACAGCTTCTACGGGAAGAGTTTGTCTAGTTCCTGACTGTTTTTAAAAACATATTTCTCTGAATTCATTTGACTTTTTGAAAATACAGCTTTGACAATAGTAATCTCCTTACAGAAGTGAGATCCGTCATTTTTGCTGAAAGACTTCTGCTTAGCAAAACTGAATTTTCACCTTCAAGGGCACTGTGAAATATTGCCATAGAGACCACCTATTTTTAGAAAGAACTATCAAACGTGCATCTAGAGCTCTGCATTTGCTTTTTCTTGATCTGCATAATGTGGAGAATAACATTTTGGAAGCCAGAAGGGAAGTATTGTTGATACTGAATACTTAGAGAAAAACAACAACAACAAAAATTGAAAGCGGGAAGGGTATAAAAAAATAGGAAAGAATAGAATGGAAGAGAGATGTTTGTTTCACTGGGTTTTAATTTCAGTGGCATGTTTTTGTCTTCTCATCAGTTCAGGAAAAAGTTACTTTTCCTTATGTGCAAAATTCTGATGTGTGTAATTAAACTTCAGCTCATTCTAATTGCATAACTTGCGATCACTCCCTTGAAGGATAAGAACACCAATACTACTCCTTGTACGCTTGAATAGTAAACTAGTTGCATCTTTGCTATCGCTTTCTGATTTTGTTTACTTACTTTATTTTAGCATGTAATACCTTGACTATAGACTTTTTCTGTCAGCTTTTCTGGCATCCATTCCCCTGGAGCTTGGTGGAGGAAAGCCACAAGTGATTTAGGCAAGTATTAATAAGCAAGCTTGTAGTGCTTGCAACCCCTGCAGTTTGGAACTAGCACAGAACAATCAATTAGGAACAGCTGGGCTCTGCAACAAGCCCCAATCTATGTTGCCCTGGTTGGGTTAGCCCTCTGATGCGAAGGTTTTCTGTAGCTGAAAATCTCCTCTAAGATAACTTGTGTAACTACTAGAGGTTGCTTTGGAAAAAAAGTGATTTTCCACCATCTATGCCATAAAAGCATAACTTTGTGCACTTTCCCCCTCCTTTAAACCAAGAATACCAACACAGCCAAAATTAAATGGTACATATGATAGAATTATGAGGGAAAAAATGAGAAACTGCTCTTCACATTTTGTCCACCTAATAGAACTGTGACTTGTATTAGATGCCAGCTATACCTTATGATTGGTCTGAAGACTAAGAGCTTTTTAAAGATTCATGGAATAATGAATCAAATCCATCTGTTCTATCGTAAATCTCAATTAAAGAAAAAGCCAAACCTTCCCCTTTCAAATTTTAATTTTTTATCACCTACATATGTGGCATATTAACATCTATTTCTTGCTGGAGATAAATACATAAAAAGACAGACTGTTTTAGCGGCCCATAACAACACAGACATGAATTACTACTAATGTGACATAGTGTTCATGGTTCAAAATAAATTCTAAATTATTACATTCAAAGTTGTCTTCACTTACTGTTGTTTTTAACCACCATCATATGAATAGACTTTTATTATTTGAGATCACTTATAGACCAATAATGTCTTTGTTATACCTATACTCTCTTATGTAAAAATCTTTTTTATAGTAATTTTGAACTTCTTTACTATCTCAATGAGTGTCATTAAATTCAGTGAGACCACATATTCAGTAAGTTATTATTTGATGTAACTGGAATATTAGGCTCCAGCTCCATATTTTCCTTGTTTCTTTATGTATACTTTGTTCAACAAGATCGGATTTTAATCTTTTTTTTTTTCTTTGCTCCTCCTCTGTTCCCACAAATACTTGTCCTCCTTGGACTCCAAGAGAAACAGTTTCAAAATGAGAAAAAGTATACTGCATGTTTATAATGGGCAATGTTACTGGAACTTGTTAACTGATGGGTTAAGAACAGGAAGACTGATTTTTTTAACTTTTTCTTCTTTTCAGGTGAAATTTCATTTGCCACAGTAGGTATGCATTCCCCCCCCCCACCTTTTGTTTTTTTCCAATATGATTTGATTTGCTATGCCATGCTAGGGACACATGGGTCCATGTCACACCTTGTGTGAACATCACACTCAGTGCTGGTTCTGTTCGGCAGTGTCCATACAGAGGGAACAAGTTGCCTGAAGACCTTGTCTCTGCATTGCAAACAGCTCTGGCATGCAAAATCAGCCATAGCTACACAAGGAGAAAAGTCAGCTCAAACACATCCTCAAACATGCACGTCAAGACTCAGAGGTAAGGCTCAGACACATAAGGGAATACTGTCACTGCAGGACGAAACTCTTAGGAACATGAAGTTGCTTTGTGGCTACTTTAGCTTAGTACCACGGGTATAACATAGTCTTGCTTAAAAAAAATGTTAGAATTCTGCTTTTTAATGACACAAATGGAGATGGGTCATCTGGAACAGTTTTTCCACTGTTTCTCTGTAATTTCTTTCCAAGTTTCTAACGCTGAATTGATTCATCTGATTCAACTCTCAGTGTGTCAGGTAAAAAATTTCCTTCACATAAATTAAACAGCATGTAGCTTTTGCTCCACTATCTGTTTCTAAAGGTAAAGAAAAAAAAAAAAAGTCTCACGTTCAATAATAAAGTCACAGGGAAGTTGGGAAGTTTTTTTTTCTTTTTCCTTTCTTTCTTTTCCTTTTTTTGTAAAAAAATTATAATCACAGGCTTATATAAGAAATCACCCTGGAAAATACATCACACATCCAGAGCTGTGGTAAAATAATTTATAAACCAGATCTCTAGAAGAGAAAACAGTATTGCATTACCACCATTTATACATAAAAATGTTCATTAGCAAGAAATCATGAAATATGTTCTTTGGAAATTCAGCTGATGACATCTGCATTACAGAGTGTACATTACAGGAATTAATACTACAAAAAGAGAAGGCAGTGACTAAAGAGATTGGCAAATTATTTTCAATCTATGGATAAATCTGCTGATTGATATATTTGGAAGAGTGAAAGACAACAGCATCTATCATACATAAAGCTCTTCAGCTTTTCATCTGAAACACCACGTTATGCCCCCACAAAAAAAAAACTGAAAACCAGTGTTCTGCAGAGGCTGGTAACAATAGCTCACAAAATGTCAATGATGTTTCTGCTCAATGCTGCTCTGACCTGCAACCATGAGAAAAAGCTCCAATGGCATGGAGCTGTGAAACCTGAAACACTGATTTTGAATGCAGAGATAAAAAACTAGCAATGTTTTCTGCGTGGTGATGGATAGAAACTCAGAATCTACTGAAAGAGCTTCTCAAGTGATAACACATCATACTCATAACAATGCAATAACAATGCTATAGATAAGAAAACCTGAAAGAAACAACTGTTTTCTATATAACACAAAGCTGCTGAACAAGAAACACTTAGGAAATATATGCACTAAATAATAAGCTGTAAGGCCAATGTGGCTGAGCAATAAGATAGATTAAGTTCAGTGGAATTAGATATTCCATTTCATGTATTTTAGTGTGGGGTTTTTAATATCCTAGATTCAGCACTTAGTGTGCGGAATATTGGTAGGGTTACATGGTTTTTATTGGAGAGATTATTAAAAATGTACATTTAAGTATACCTTCTCCAATAATACTGTTGTGTGCAGTGTAATGTTTCTTTTGGGAGATTACACCTTAAGTGTATATGGGGCTAGGCTGAAATATATGGGGCTGGGGTAGGCAGGATGAACACACTGTCAAATGCGTAACTTTTCATATGGAAAAAGAGACAAACCCAGCAGACTGGTCTTTTGCCTCTGGCAAATAATCATTCATCACAAAGGAGTTCTGTGAAAAGTGATCCTTCAATTTGTATCAGCGCACATGAATATGGAGCACTTCACACTTTCCAAATGCACTGTTTAGCTCTAATGCTTACACCAAAATGATCACTTATTTCTCTTTCAGTATAATTTCCACCTGCACTCATTGTTCGGTGATTACAGACACGAATAAATACAATGTAAATCATATCAGTCCTACTGCATTAAGTATACTGTACAAAAATAATAACAGATAAAAGGAAACAGGAATGGCAAGACTGAGAAGCCATTTGATCTATGTGCCTAGGAAGGATCATTGAGGCTTAAATCACACTGCTAATTTTTTTAATGAAAGCTCTCAGTAGAGCTCCACACTCTTTGGGTGCACAGGTCAGAAGGAATTTGCCAGTGGTGTTTACTTGTGTGCTGGGATTGTTCAGTATTTCAAACTATAATTTTGTACTGAAAGCTTCTCTGGATAAAGATTTTCTTTCTTACCTCCCAGAGCACCAAAAAAGCTGTCACTTACAACATTCTATCTCAACAAGAAGATGCTGCCACTACAGCTCCCCACCACCAGGAGTTCTTAGGTAATACTAATGACTTAGGTAATACTAAGGATTAAATTTGACAGTCTTTGGAACTAATGTAAGAGGATTCTCTTACCTCATTCTGTATTAAGTGCCCTCCTTCCTCAATATCTGAAGCCTTTAAACAGTTTGCTTAGGCATATCACCCAGGGACTATTTACCTCTCTCTTTAGATAGAAAACCTGAACAACTCATTTCTTTCATGACTGAAAGCAATTATGAAGGCATCAGCAAGCAAATTAGACAGTACATGTTTAGGTCTCAGATATAAAATAGATCAAAGTAATTTAACCATTCCACATTTCAAAACAAATAGCATTCAACTATTCGATGATGCCTTAATGAGAAATCACTGGACCAGTGATATTTTCTGATGAAATTTTTATTTTCATTTCCTAATCTATTTAAAAGCCTCACAATGAATAACCTCACATAGCTCCCCTGGATTCATGATGCTCCATCAGACTTACACAGAAGAATCTACCTGGGCCACAATTTTGTGGTAACATTACCTACAGTTTGAAGACCAAAGCTTATGAAAATTTCTAATAATTCAAAATTTCTATCAGGCTGCACAAAGCATATTGAGTTAGGATAGCATCTGCCTTGTGACATAATACACAGTATAAGGAAGGAGCTTACTTATGTACCCTACCTGTCACATCTGAGGGTCTTGAAATAAGGCCCTTAGTAGCAAGTAACAAGCAGAACTTATAGCGTTATATACATGTTTATAATTTGCAGAAAAAACTATGGTTTAACCTTAATCTTAAGGTGATTGCAGAGCACCATCTGCTCAAATACTAGGACTCACATCTACAGAATTTCTTTCATTTGCTTTGATGGAGAAAGGTACTGGCCTCCAAGAAGAAATACAGATAAGGATGTTCAAGGCAAATTCTGAAGAAAAAGAATTCCATACCAGAAGGTAGGATTTTATCTCAATTTACTAATTAATCCTGTAATGCAGACCTTAAACATGAACCGCCTGGAGCAAAGAGGTAGAGTTTTCTGCACTAAGATTTCATTTCAGGTACATGGGACAAATGCAGGACAACATGTGACCCCACAAGAACTCATGCTACCAACAGAATGGGGTGAAAAAAAATATAATGAAAGTAGCAATTGTTTGACAATTGAAACATGACTCTCTGGAGATACTACATCGTTTCACATCTATGGAAAACCTCTTGAATTTTCACCCAACATTTCATATGTAGCCATCTGTGACTGCCCAGAGCTGCAACTAAATATGCCACCCTAAAAAATCAAACAAAAAACATGATGATAAATGTGATTAATACTATCCATACAGACCACCTGATGCTACATATGAATTAGTCTTACTTCCTGGCTCTATTACTCTAAATATTGCTGTAGTTCTTTTGATTTGTATAAAACTTTTTTCTTTTATTATCCTACCTATCGACAAAGAAGTCAATCACTGACATAGTGATTTGTACTGGATTATATAAATGAAGGTTTTCTCCTTATCCCTATTTTTGTTTTGTGTTTTGTTTTAATGTTCTCTATGAGATGTGTGTTTATACAGAGGAATGTGCGTGTACCCTTGTAGTGCACGGGGAGGGAGAATCTTGCCAGCAGCTGACAGAGACCCAAAGGAGAAGATTTATCATACACACAGGCTCCATATAGGGATGTCACCCATGATCTGATACATTTCATGAGATGAATACTAATAAAGATAGCTCCTAGGGTTATGTCAGTTCTTCAAATGCAATGAGCGTTTTTGTATTCCTATGCGTAAGATGGCTAACAATTTTCAGATGAGTCTTTTTCTTTTTTTTTCATTCCAGTAACAACTGGCACTTTCCCTCTTCTTAGTGTTGTGTGCTCAGTTGTTTATTTATTGTTATCGCTAGACAAAGCAACAAAAAAGGTGCCAGCTGAAAAAAGGACATAATGTTTGATATTAAGTACTGCAAATAGGGAATTATCACAGTAGGGTGGTGTTGAAACAGCACATTTCAGATGCAACCAAAAGAACAAGCTGACAAACTGCAGAAGTCCTACATATGAGAACACAATTACACTGAACAAAATGTTATTTTTATATATGTGTGCAGGTGTATATATACACATGTGAGAAACCTTATTCACAGTAATTATCACAGATCTGGAAATAACTACTTCATGAAGCTATAGTACTTGCGGAAAGGAGTGCTAGATTTCTTCCTGTATTCCTATAAACATAACATTTATTTTAAAATCCTAGAGTTTTACTAGGCAGATTGGACATTAGTCCCTCATACTTACATGTACGTCGCAGCTTCCCATGCCAGAAACTTTTGGTAAAAATATTCTTTTCTATAGGTATGCTGTGATTTTTGAATCCTCATATAATCTGACAAAGCAGAACCACTTTCCATAAGAACAGTCAGCGGTGACAGTCTTCTAGCAACTGAGGTCTGTGACCTCTGACTACCAAGCAGCTTCACTGCCATGACTGGGGCTCCATTTCACAGGAAGCTCCAGCATGCTACTTCCAGGCATTTTGATGCTGACACTGTTTGCAGAAGAGATATTTTTTTCTTTGAAATAACAAAAAGGTTTTTCACTTTCACCTCTCCTGAACATGGATGACACACTTTTGGCCAACAACCGTGTAAAAAAATAGTAGATTCACACATTACAGAAATCATAAAAGCCAAAATGGAAGACAAGAAAGTTTCATTTTGAAATAATTTTCAGAAGGGTGGCATAAATTGGAAAATTCAATCGAGGATGTGATTTTATATATTGAGTGTGATGAGTGAAAATTAAAAGCAACAGGAACATATTTAAGATGAGATGTGCAGAAAGCAAGGGATTGTCCAGGAGAGTGGAAAGCAAGTGGGCACTTTAGAATGACATTTTTTGTAGTGGATATTTAACGTAGGAATGTGTGTCAAGTACTGCTAAGGCACCAGTCATGAAGGGTAAGATACGGTGAACTCATGAAGAAACACTTGGGGACATGATAATGGACTTAAGCTAAGAGGCAGTGATCTCACATTGTCAATCATGGAAAAGTAAATGAATGGAAAACAGGAATAAAAGCATGAAAAGACAGCAATCATAGCTTCAAGACAAAGACCTGAGCTTTTATGATCATAAATGTTCATTTTGAGGGAAACTTTCAAACTCTGTCAGTCCATGGGCGTAATTAATTAATTATATAATAATTAATATAATTGATTATATCTAGAATTAAGTACTACGATAATGCATTGGTGCAGAGAAGGTGTTCAGAGACTGTGTATGATTTTAGATTTAAAATATTTAGTACTTTAAGAAAAGGATTGCATCTGCATTGTATACTGGAAGCTGCAATTATGCAGATAGCACAATTCAGTCCCTTATCCTTTAGAGCTCTTCATATAGAATTTGGAATATAGCTTCTCTGTGAAGATCAGTGTGACAGCAAGTTATCAACAGATACGCTGCATGGAACATCAAATTGTACAGTACAGATACTCTGGTTTTCATATAGCAATAGCTGCACTTCGTTCTTAAAATATCATGAAAAACGCACACTGCTGTTGTGAAGTGCTGCTCAGAAATTCACAAATATGTTTTTTCTTGGACTGTCCTTTAAAATGTGTAAATTCAGGACTCTGAACTAATGGATGTTGTGCCTGCTGTAAAGTTGATCTGCAGGATTACCAGATGTTGATTATTTCAAAGGGACTCTGATTCAGAGAAGATCCCCATAGAATATTATGTAAATTATTTATTAAGAAAACGGGCATTAAAATGAATGAAATTAATACAAGGAAAAAGAAAACCAAAATGCTTTAAGAATCATAATTCTAGGCTTGTATTGCATCTGGGATTAAAGATGAGACTGAATTAATAACAGATTTTTTGTGAAAACCTCATTCTAGAGTAGGGGTTTCATATTTAGATCCTCAACTCAACTCAAAAACTGAGCTCAAAAGTTCAACTCAAACATAGTTTTGCTCTCCAAACAATTTGTGTTAAAAAACAGCAATTGGATTCAGCAGTTCAAAGGCAGTGCTTTGTTGCAGAAGCACGGCTGTTGGGGAATGAGTTTTCTGGAAGAAAAACAATGGGCTGGAATGAAGGCCTAACACACTGCCTTGGCAGCCTGATCAGCCATGAGATCTCGAGCAGTAATCAATTGCTGCTTCATAACGATTCTTATTAGTACCCTGTTCAAGTTTCAGCCTCACTCAAAACTAATAGGATGCAAATTTACCTGTTATTCTGAATATTTAACTATAATTGTGCAAGACACTGTTTCCCTTTACCTTGTTTAATTCTACTAGAAGATTAAAGTTATATGCTATTTTCAATTCGTTACGCATGAGCAGAAATGTATCAATCTGTGAATCACAAAAATGTTTGAACAGCTAATTGAATAATTTAGAGGGAAAAAAACCAGGACAGAGAAAGAGGACTTCTCTTGTTAATAGTGTTCTCATAGTTAAGAGTACTGATATCTTCTAACTGAATTCATCTAACTAATTAATAACTAAATTCATCCAGCCAGGCTGGTCTTGCTCCAAAAGAAAGGAGGTAAATGATTAGGAAAACAAGATCAGGAGTACTGTAGCTTCAGTTTGGCAATTGGAAGTAAATGTCACTTGAGCTGGTGGTCAAAGAGCTTGATTTGCAAATTTGATTTAGTCTGCAACTGAGGAGGAAGACATTTCTGGGGCATTAGAAACAGCCAAAAGTGGCTTGGGAAAAGTGAAGACTGTTTCCTAGAAAGATGGAAGATTTTAGGGCAGAGGAAAAAGATTCCAGCAACTATTTTTTCATGTTTTCATGTTATCATGTTTCATGTTTGGCAGGTCTTACTGCTGTTGTGCTAGATTTTTCATCTTATTCTGCACTCTCTTTCTCCAGAAAAGTATCATCTCTTGAACTTACAGATTCAAGTGATTAGAGATGGTCCAGAGTTTCTTCACTAAAGAAAGCTACAATTCCTTTTTTCCCAATTTCCCAACCTCAGTTCTCCTTTAAATCTTAGGGGTGATCAAAAATTTTAAACACAAAGTCATACTGCTGACTGCTTACTGTCATTGCTAAGGTACCTTCCTATTAGAAGTTACTAATAATAAAGCCTATACAGAGAAAGGAAAACACACATTTATGATTTCAAAACACCAGCTCAGTACTGCTTTTAAATGTTGTCTGGAAAATGTGAAGGGCATATGCTGTGCTAGGGACGTGTTGCTGGACAAAGATAACAGGTGAGGAAGTAAAAAAGAGCAGATGACTGAGTTGGAGATCAAGTAGGTGTGCTAGCACCTGCTAATCTCATAATGCTAAAGCACCAGCAGACTATTTCTGAAGAAAATTAACGTGACATAATAAGCCATCTGCTTAATAGGAAGACTAAATGCAGTCTTTTGCCATTTAAAACAAAAACATTATAAGAAAGGTGAAAGTGCAGGCAAGCTTACGGCAACAAATCTAAAACTTTAAGATGTGCAAATAAGCAATTTATTAAACACAATTTATAACTAGATAAAGCCAATGAATTTTATGGAGATACCCATATAGCTGTAATGTTCATATTTACAATTATCTCAGGCATCTGCTAAAAAATTATCTTTTCAAGGGTAATGAACACTAAAAATGTGAAAAAGAGGGATCTGTTTTCTTGTAAGAAATAAACAGGCCATTAAGTAATTAAATATAGACACTGGTTTGACTGTGGGGTTTTATAAAGTATTCTGTGGGCATCTAATTCTGGTACTATAAGCAGCATTTCAGGAAGCAGAGAAGAATACACATCTGCAGACTACTTAATAGAGAAGGCCACAATACTTACAAACAGAATCTGTCTCCTTAGCTAAAAACAAACAAACAAGAAAAGCCAAAATGTTGAGCATGTAGAAGGACAATGTATTCATTACATTGGGCACTGCAAGACCAGGGTCTTGAGTGTGAGCATGCACTCCACACACATGTGAAGTACATCAGGGTTTTGCTGTTGAAGCTACTGTTGCATTACATTTCTTTACAGAGAGAAGGGGACTGGCAGAGCAGGATGTAGTTTAAGTTAAAAGCGTGATATAACTTTGGTCCAGGTTTCAATATCTGAGATTTAACATCTGTGAGACATTCTGCCTTGGAGAATACTTCCGAATCTATGAAAAAAAAAAAAAAAAAAAAAGCTTTTTGTTTCCTTCTAATTTTAATTTCCCTTTAATTTTAAGTTTACTTAAAAGTATTATTAGTTGCTTATTTGTCTTTAATGGTCAGTATAGGTGTCTCTTGGCATAAAAATAACAAAGATTTACTGTTTGTCTGATGGATATGATGCAATTTATTAATGACTTGTTCTCATCAAGAAAAGCACTTAAACAGTCTTAATTTGAAGCATTTTAACGGCCATTGACTTCAGTGAGACTAATTGTGTGCTTAAGATTACAGTGGTACTAAGAACAGATGAACTACAAACTTTCATTCATTTTTTTGTTCATAGAAAACTACACCAAGATGTATGTTCTTCCTAAAACTACATGAACCAGTTTCAAAATTTGGAACATGTGTTATTGCTTCTAATTTGGAACCTGTGTAATTGCTTCTGAAAACAAAACAAAACAGAAAAAGATACAGAAAACCCATAGTGCACATAAAAGCGATCACTGTGCTGAACCACTGTTACACCATATGACAGAGTTCAGTTCCTCCTAAATTAAACTGCTGTCAGTGACAGCTCATAAAGAAGGCAAAATCCTTTGAATCCTCTGTAATACAGGAAAAGAAACCTGCAATTCCCTGTCTTTCACGTTGATAATTCCTTAAGCTGTTTGTGTAAATTGACATTTGACTGAATTCTATGTTAGATAAGTCAGCTGAAAGACAGGGCCAAATCAAAAGCACTAAAACTCTCTGTTAACGTTTACTTGTATAATAAACCATTTACTTATCATGCTGGAACAGTTCACCTATGGCTTTTCCCATTCCTTGCATACTTCCTGGTCTGCATGTAGATTATGTAGAAACATTTTCATGTCCTATTCACAAGAGGAGAATATACTGTAGCAATTTCTGTATCTAATGATTGCAGTAGGTGTACCATTATTATGCCCTTAGTTCCCAAGCATCCCTCTGGCATTTTTAAAAGCTGCTGTTGCTAGTAACCAAAACTCTCTTGTGCATTACTGGAAAGGAAGTATGAGAAGTTAAGGTAGAGGTTTTTAATGCTTCTACAAAGTGAAAGAAAGCTCAAAGGAAAACAGCAAACAACGAGTATCCAAGCCCCATTAATAGCTAAATAATTTTCAGCATCAAGATAGTGGAAGTCTGCAAAAACAATAGGATCTGTTGCTCAATGAACTATTTTTAAGGGAGTTTAAAACTGTCTGATTCACTCAGCTTTGAGCACAGCTTTAACTTGTTTCAACTTCACTGGCACAGCATTCATTTATGGCCATTTTTAGAGCAGTTTAGCTCCAAATGACATGGTGAAATCTACTATTCTAGTACTCTTGCAGAGAGAGCAAAATAATATTTCAGATCGAAGCGCCTTCCAAGGTGATCTTGTTATCCTTTCAATTCAGGGAATTTCATTTGGGAAAGGCAGAGCATGTATTTGCAGCAAAAGAAAAGTATTTAATATATTAATTGTGATATATGTTTCAGTGGAATGGTTCCACTGATCAGGATCATCGTGGCAAATAAAAATGCTTCCAAAACACCAGAAAGGAGGCAAAGATATTACTTGATACTGCATTACTGAAGTCATGGGAGCATATGAAACTGAAGAATAACAGCTAAAGGGTAGCATACTATCATGCTTAGTATGCCATATTTTCTCCTTTCTCACACATTAAAAATATATTTGTCAGAGTTTCCCATGACTTCATGAAAATACAGTTTCACTTTTCCCTATAATTTTGTAACAAAGGTGCAAGCAAAAAGGGGACAAATTTATTAGTTAATATACAGAAATATTTAAACTACTAATCTGTCATGATTCAGGTATGTAAATTCACTCCTTCCCATATTCTCCCATTTCCTCCACAATCCGCAGCTTTCCTGAGCTTGTCAAATCATCCTTTCATCCTCTAAAGTATTCTGGAACAATAACTTCTGATGACAGTGACATTTAGTGATGACAGTAAAGCTGATAAACTGATTATTGGGTTGCTATCATTTCCTATTCTCCTCCTCCATTTTTATAAAGCTAGAATAAAGTCTACTACCTGCACTGCCTTAAGTAGTCCTTTCAGCCTTCCCCATAATATCAGTCTCAGTAAAACGAAGCCATCTGCAGACTGATACTGTGAACTGTTTTTTCTTGTCCATATAAAAGTAATCTCACATCTACAATATATTAAGGAAAACATTGTGTTGCTAATATTGAATTTCATGAGCAAGAGATTCAAAGCTGATTCTGCTATTTGTAATGTACGTTAGTTATCTTTTTTGTCAAGGAAGAGACGCTTTTAATACTATGACTTCATTTGGAATGGAATGGTCTGGATTGGAATGGAATTAGAATAGAATAGGAGTAGAATAGAAAAGAAAAGAAAAAAGTTAAATTGGAAGGGACCAACAACAATCATCTAGATCAACTGCCTGGCCCCTTCAGGGCTGACCAAAAGTTAAAGCATGTTATTAAAGGCATTCTCCAAATGTCTCTTAAACACTGGTGAGCATGGGTCATTGACCACCTCTCTAGGAAACCTGTTCCAGTGTTTGACAGTGCTCTCAGCAAAGAAATACTTCCTGACATCCACTCTGAACTGCCCCAGGCACAGCTTTGAACCAGTTGCACATGTCCTATCACTGGATGTGAGGGAAAAGAGATCAGCACCTCCCTCTCCTCTTCTCCTCCTCAGGAAGCTGCAGAGAGCAGTGAGGTTGCCCTCAGCCTCCTTCTCTCCAAACTACACAAACGTAGAGTCTTCAGCTGCTCCTCATGGGACACACCTTCCAGCCCTCTCACCAACTTTGCTGCCCTCCTCTGGACGCATTTGATCACCTTAACATCCTTCTTAAAATGTGGGGCCCAGAACTTCACAGGTTCACCTCAAGGTGAGGCTGCACCAATGCCAATACAAGCGGGATAATCACCTCTTTCAACTTGCTCATTATACTGTGTGTGATGCACCCCAGCATGCCATTTGCCCTCTTGACTGCCAGGGCACATGGCTGAGTCCTACTGAGCCTGTTGTTGACCAGCACTCCCAGATCCCTTTCTGCAGGCTGCTCTCCAGCCACTGCTCTCCCAATTTATACTTGTGTCCAGCATACTTTCCACTAGCTAGTCTTTCCTCCAAAACACTTCTGTGTATCAAAGAAGACTGAAATCTCTTGTACCTTTCTTGCAACTGCTTATCTTGATATATTTGACAAGTATTCTTAAAACAGATAAAGCAATATGCAAGCCAACTACTCTTGGTTTCTTCCTGAAGACTGTTAGTTTCATATTTGCAAATGTTCCCTTTTTTCTTCTACTAAGCTTGTTTCATTTTGTTCATAGTGAATAAAGTATAGTAGGTTACAATCTCAGTTTTAAAGTTAAAATGTGGCAAGAGGAACTGTTTGAGAAGGCGTATCTTACCATGTTTCTAATAATGGGGTAAATATTACTTACTCTTCGTTAGGGAAATGGAGGCAGAAGGAGAATCCAATTCACCCAAAGTAGTCTGCAAGTCACTAGATCATCTAGAAACAGAACAATTAATCCTAACTCCTGTTGTTTCCAATCTACTTTATAATGTGCTGGTTAAGCTGTATTTTCACAGTGCTTGATTAAAGAGTGCATATGCAGGAGGACTTAATCAAATCTTCCCTTTGCTCTGTCTAGGTGAAGCCACATGCTTTGGAAAAGTGAACTTTCTTCCTTCATGGGAGCATGGGGAAGCAGGGTGAGAAAAAAGCTGCAGCAATAGCTGGCATAATCCTGTCACGGATTATTGACAGTGTTTCTCACGAGCAATTCTACAAGCCTGACTCCCCAGTCTTCTTGGTGCATATCCATGCTTTCTAATAAAAGCACATCACTTTCTATCAGCTACTAGTCCAGTCCATGAGTCTAAAGAGAAAAAAGCGTACTATAAATGCTCATGGTAAGAATCCTAATTAGTATGAGATTTCTGTGTACTGGGATGTCAGTTACGAATTTGTGAAATTTAAGAGTACAATTCTTGTCTTCTGTTGAAGAAGATCAAGACCTTCATTAGTAAATAAGATCCTGTTTTACTCTTTGACACCTTTAACTCTTGTTTCTGTAGCACTATAGACTTCAGTGGAATAAGATACAAGCATAAGTCAGGATATTAAATCTGGCTCTTATTTAATATGTTTCAAGTATGTTCTAGCTATACACCTTGGCAGTTCCTCTATTTAAAAAATGCTACAAAATTTTATGTCATTTTGGTCAATTTCACACTTAGAAAATGATAAAAGATGCTTTGCTTCTTTCTCAGTAGAACAAAACCAGGAAAGTAACATGTACTTCCTCTGACAAAGATGAATCATCAGGATGTGTCCATCTGAGTGAGCATCGAACAGCTCCATCTGAGTGAGCTTTGTTTATTATACTTCACTTTTCCTCAAGTCTCTTCTTCCCTTCCCTTACATATGCACAATTTTTCAGCAGCTTTTAGTATTCCACATTTTATAACCAATAGAAAGAGAATTTTGCTTTCTGACACTTGTGCTGCTCCTTGAGTGAATCAGGCTACTTTTCTAATAGCTGGAAGACCCTCCATTAATTCTTGTAAACAGAATGTTTTCTACCTACTTTATATCTTCCAACCAAAGCAAACTGATTCTGAATGAGAGTAGCCCTGTGTTTCCTTCCCTCTCTCTAATAGATTGAAACATATAAATAACAATTTATGTGATGCCCATGATTGTGCAAAATAACATTCTCAGATGTACTGCCAGACATATTACTTTATTGTAAAAGAAAAAGAAAAGCTGCGACTACTTTGTGGAAAATGACTAAAATAAAAAACAAAGCTGTTCTGGTGGTATTTGCACCTTTTTATGTAATTCTTTAGAGCACTCATTCATAGCTTCAGACACTAGATTAAGACCTCAAAATTTATCTCTAGAGAATCCAATCTATTTTTGACAGCACTTCAATAAAATAAGATTAAAAACTGACATAGCACACAGACTAAGGTGGGTCTAAGAATTCAAGCAAATTATAATCCAATAACACTTTTTTATCACAACTAATACACAGCTCTTCAAAAATGTTTGAAGATATGAAAGCATCCTGAAAAGGGCTAATCTATCATTCCTGTTTAGAGAACAGATAGAGAAGCTGAACATAAAAGAAAATCAGTTTCTCCATCCAGCTGCCATTTGCTATGTGACCTTGCCAAGTGAATGCTGTACAACATGCAGAATGACTGAATATCCAAGACTTTCTGAAGCTGAAGCATCAGAAATTTAGATGGGAAAGCTTGGGGAAGAAAAGGTAGATTAATCTCTTTTTCATACATGTGCATACACACCGGGTACCTGCTCTCCAATGGATCATAGTATGGGGATCACTATTCTAGTAGTCTGAGATGACTGGATTCAGAGCTGAGGTAGCCTTCTCCATGCCCACCTCAATCCAGTATTACTCAGTACTGCTCATTCTGAAGCTCTTCTACTGAATCCTGCAGAAAAGGCTTTAAACTGGTAATCTGAGTGCTGAATGACTTTGCTTCCATAGGAAAGGTGAATGCGTTAATCTAAACAACAACAAAAAACCCACAAACCAAACAAAAGTAAAAATACAAAGAATTGCAAGTAAAAGATTAGTATAGAGAGGCCCCTGTACTGGGAATCTTTTGTGAATATTCAACTAGCGCTTTTCTCAAGCAAACAGCGCACTAGGGGGTGGGTGCTCAGAAAGCCTGGTATAGGTTTTCCACACACAGGAAAATTTGCACATCAGAAAGAACAGCAGAAAATGTTTAAAATTAACATTTTAATGAAGTAAAATATTTCCCTTAATGCAGTGTTGCATTTTATTTCTGAATTGCAAACTTTACTACTATGTCAAAGTGTAATATAAGAGCTTGACACAGATGCCACAAAGAGGATGTGCTGACAAAGATGGACTTCTCTTTAGCCAGGAGCTACAAGACACCTCTGATAAGCTCTGCTTAAACCTTCTTGATGGGGAGCAGCTGACAGGACAAATAAACCTTGATGGGTGCAGGACAAAGAAAGCAGCTTTGATGGGTGCAGGACAAAAAAAGAAACCTTGATGGGTGCAGGACAGAAACCTTGATAGGTACAGGACAAAGGAACAGTGATAAGAAACTGACCTTCCAGGAAAACAAGAGTCAGCAAGAATTATTCTGGGAACTGATGTTCTACACCCAGTTACACCAAAAGGGATAAAAAGTACCTTGCTGCCTACCTGAAATGACCTTCTCTGCACAAGATTTTCCAAACAGCCTGGACCCTGGCTGGGACACTTGGCTGACTCTAGACTCCATGATACAGGTCACCTTTGAAGTGAGATGTTTCTGTCATTGATTAGCCCCACTGCTGGGAGTGGTTACTGGTAACACCTCATATCATAAATTTTTAAGTGGACACACAGGTAAAGTTTCATAAGTATACACTTGCTTCACTAGTTGGAATTCTGTAATAACTTACAATAAACATATATTTGCTTTCCTAGTGGTAATATTGCAGTGACTTGTAGTATGCATATATATTTGCTACTAGTAGTTTTATCGTAATTTGTATTAAGCACATTCTTGAAACCCAGACCCCCATGCCCTTTTGTATTGCAGAATCCTGAGACCCATGTCATGTCTACTACAGAGCTGAAGAACTATCAACAAACAATGTCATATCCATTTATCTCTTGATAGTCAGGGCCAACATTTGAAGCTTATACTGACAACCAATATGCTCTCCTGGAAAAATCAACAGCAGGTCTGGAGTAAGCATTTCACTTGCACCTGGTGGATCTTCTGTAACTTCACTGTCAATTCTTTAGTAGACATTTTACCACCTTTTTGAAAATTTGTAGCAACATAACCCTACAAAAAATCCAATTATCATAATTTGCCTCAAGACAGACTTATGAGAAACTCTAAAGTTAAAAATGTACAAGTTGGTAAAGTCAAAAATTGTCCAAATATTATGAAAAAGAACATTAGATAAGTGAATAAATACATCTAAAAAAGCAGAATATCTAAATACAGATTGTCATTACTGTAAATCCTGAAAAAGTATTTATGCAAAGATCATTATAAAATATGCCACTCACTCTTTTATTACTCAATATTAAACCAGAGATGGCATAATAATTACCATTACCGCTGACTGTTTGAACTGCTTTTACTCTGTGCTGACTGTATTTAAAATAATCTTGCCTCCAAGAATCTCTTCCCTCAGAAGTCAAAGTAAGTGTTACTTCTGTGTATAGTTACTTATCCTCTCAATCTTTTCATTAGTTTACTGCCTTTTCTCCATCAAGGTTCTAAGCAACTTTCCAGGAGCTTCAGTAATCCTGCCATCTCCAACACACTGATGGCTCTCTCCCTCAGGAGAGCTCCCTCTCTTGTATCCGTTGTTTAAAAATACTCTTTACCCATGCTACCTTTTAAGCATGGAGCTTTCTGTTATATTTTACACTTCCTTAATTTTCTCCTTTTTGAGGCTTCCCTCACAGTGTCCATATTCTAAGGGGCAGCAGCAAATCCATTACAGCTTATGTCCCTCAGCACCCCAAGCTATTTCTCTTTGCAAGTTTGTGTCATAGGTTCTGGGAAAGCTTCTACCTGTCTAACAAAACAACTCTCCTTTATGAAGTCTACTGCCATAAACATGTGCTGAGTGTTTTGGTAGTGTGTTTGACACTGCAATTATCTCACCTACTAAACTCAGTCTGGAGTAAGGGTTTGCAGGACTGAGCCCAGGGACTGCACACTGGATTTAGAGCAATGATGTGTTTAATTTTTTCTATGCATTCATAACTGCTGTCTGTTGAGTTTGATACATGGCACAAATGGAAGCCGTATTATGAAATTAGAGATAAGAGAGCATAGGTAACAGAAGACTTTCATTCCCTAAACCACACTGAATGCTTCACCTATTTTTGTAAAAAGTCCTATATTCTAACATGGAGATTCTCTCTTCGACTTGAGGCTGTTAGCTGGATAAAACAGGTAACTTGCCAGAAGATCCTTGATCATATTTACCATGCCAGCTTGCTTCAGTCCAGACATTAGCTTGCACTTTCTCACCAGCACATTCGCATCTCTTCAGGGAGATGTGTTTCTTAATTTCAGATGGCTTTAGGGCGCTCCTTCCATCATTTTTGTACGTGGTTAGTGGATTAGCTTTCACAGCCTCCCTCCAATCTTCTCCAATCTTACAAGAATGTTATTTTTTCTTACCAAGCCAGAGCATGTCTTCTGTATTCCAGGGATAAAAATATGATACAAAAGCCCAAAGTAATCATGCTGCATGTGTTTAAACCCACAACTAACAGAAATACAGTATTTCTAGTGCCAGTGAAAAAGAGGTGCTGCAAAAGATACATCAGGAAAAGAAACACTCCTTGAAAATAAAGACTTCTGCATTATTTTATGAAGGATAGAATGTAAATAAAAACTGCCCTGCTATCTCTTCCAGACTTTCAATTACTTAGCTTAAAATTCAGGAGCTTTTTTCTCCCCTTGAGGATTCTCTGGCAAGTGACCACACATCCCAGCACAGTGCATGCCAGTCCTATGGGAGATCACTGCAAAGTACTTCCATTTAACTGTGCCTTTTCTTTTATTTCTCCAAACACTTAGAAAAAAAAAAATCTACCTGTCAATGGAGGGACCGTATATTGATATTTCCTGAGAAAGTGGTTACAGGAATAATGATGGTTACTGTAACTGACTACAGTTTTTTGTTCTCTGGGAAGGCAAGGGAGAATTTAGTTGATGAACTGCCATAATGTTATGTTTCAGGTACATTAGAAAAGTCTTCATATGTACATAAACTATAGGGTTTTTTCCAAAGCACATAAGCTATAGAAACACTTCTGTACCCCAAAATGCTCTGCAGAGTTGAGCAAAGAGGGGTGGGCGTGAAGGGAGAGACAGAGGAGAAAAAATTTATGTAATGCGGATTAAGAAAAAGAGAAATCTTGTTCTTGTCTAAATACTCTAGCTTGACAGGAAAATACCTCAATCAACTTCAACAGAAGTTTTGGCTTCTACAGGTGTGTCTAAAAGAGGGGTAAAAAGTTGCTGTGAGATAAGTAGTGGTGCACAGAGTAGAAGGAAACAACACAGAGAAATACCTTAATGGATGAAAAACTATGTTTGTACCAACATCTGTCTGAGGCCACAGTCTTTTATTATCTACATATGGTTATTTTTGTCATTGTTTCTGTATTCATGCCAGTTACAGTCAAGTATTTACTTCAATTTCTTTCAATGCTGATAACATGCCAAAGACTTTTTAAAGTTAATGGAAGTCTGGCTGCTAAAAAATGTAATTTCTGTAATTACTTGCAAGTATTAGTAATGATTGCCTTTATGCTGATTTGAAGCTGTATATCTGACATGTTTTCAAAGGCAAACTTGAATTAAAATTTGACACAAAATGATATTATGGAAAAGGGGGAGGTTATAATCTAAGACTAAGAAATATTTTATTATGTTTTCAATAACAGTTTCAAATGAAAGAGATTTTTCAACAAACCATTAAGTAATTTATCTAATTAACAATCTTTTTTTTGTTGCTGTTAAAGAATTGAATGCTTTGTACATTTTGAAGTGTGAAGATTGTTCCCAAACATGGTAATCATAAAATTTATTTTTTAATTAATTTTCTGCATCCTTATTGGTCAGAAGTAAGCTTTGGCCATAAATTATGGACAAAATTGTTTAAGTTGTACGCATGAAGAAAAGCAAATTAAAAAAAAATATACATAATACTTTTTTTAAATGTTGAGCTTCTCAACTGAAAATAAATCCTACTTATTATCTGCAATCCAATATTGCCATATGGACAATTTGAAAATGAAGCTGTTGATAAACAAGAATTGATGCTTGATTATCACCATTCTGTTTCTAAAGAAAACACTTGCTAAAATAAAACAAATTTATACTAAATGTAGCTAAACAGTAAGTACACTCAAATGCAGAAAGCTAGTCTATTCGAAAACTGATATGAAGTGTGTGTAAAATTACCACTGAACTGCCAGGTTTTCCTAAAAACGAGCTTTTTCATGGGCAGCTTTCTCTAAATGAATATAAAGAAATAAAAAGTTAAAGCAATTTATTTGACAAATCAAAACAGAAAAAGAAATCTATTTTACAGTCTTCTAGTTTATGGTTTACCTGATCTTCTACAGTTCCTGAAACCAACGTTACAGTTACCAACCTTAATAAGAGGCATGAGAATGTGATTCTTAACCATTTTTAGTACTGATGTTATCTGACATACATAAACCTCTGGTTTTTCTGACCAATATTGATTGAAATGTTCAAAAAATAACTCATTTTCTTGGTAAGAGTTTCCTTAGGGTGTTATTTTACCAAACCAGATGTGAGACAAATAAATGTTCAATTTTGCCTTCCAGCTGCAAGTAAATTCCTACTGAGTCAGTTTTTTGCTATATAAATGAGGCAGACAGGTGCTAAATACGAAGAATAGCCCAGATGAACAACTACCTTCTGTGGAAAGTTAAATTAATTGCAATTCAGCAGATTTATTATGCATATAACAAAGGTAGGGCTATTTAAGCTGACTGGGAAATACTATATGTGAAACATAATTTCCTTCTGCTATTGCTTTAAAATGATATAAAATATACATGCCAAATTCATTTATTCTAAATGATGACTCACTGCAACCTGATAATTCTTCTGATCTGTCATTTAGGCAGCAACCTCTCAAAGGCATGCTGTGCCATGGCCTATATGTAATAACACTTCATCTTAAACATATGTTGTATTTCTTTGTGTTTCATTTCCTTGGTACAACCTAAGCTGAACATTTTATTTACATATGTAGCTCTACTTTTATTGTACATCTGGAGGAAAGATGCCACCCTCTACTTGTCATGCTACCACAACACAAAGCTTAGACTTGCCCCTCTCCCTCCCAAAGAAAGTTTTCTTTAATGCACTGTGCTAATGTGACCCACTAAAGCATAAGTGTTCTGGCTTTACCTATTTAGCTTAATATCATCTGGAATAAAAAGATATAGTGAGGCTGGGAAAACTGATTCAGTCTCAAATGAATCTATCCAATGGATAGATTTAATGCTGCTCATGCAAAAAGACAAACTGTGTGCATCAGTGCTGAGTTTATTTCAGTCCATGTTCTCTGCACTGAGATGAAAAAAGCCTTAGTAGCCTTCATACCACTTACATAGCACTAAAGGACATAGTAGGCAATTAGAAGGCTTTTTAAAAGTCAGAGTGTAATTTTGTAATAAAATTTGGAGAAAAATTTTAGAAGCTTTGAAATAGGTTTTTCTTTTTTCTTTCTCCTAAACAAAGCAGTATTTTTTATTATTATTACAATGAAGAAGTAGTTAAGCATCATTTAGATAAAAATATTCCTTATTTTTCTTTCCCATACACAAGATCTCATATGTTTGACCAATAAGGTCTGGATAGAAACTGGAACTGTTTCTCAATTTCAACAAAAATGATCCATATTTGCTAAACTTTATAAATCAGAAATACTATATTTAAGTATTGTACTCAGCATAAATTGGACCTTAAAGAGAGGTGAAAAAATAGTAGACTGGGGGTGATGCTGCACTGTAGATACACCAAACTAGAAACAATACAGTTTTTGAAACTAGAGAGAAGTTCAATCACTGTTTTTTAAAGGTTACATCCCTTCTGCCCTTGCTGCCACTGAACTAAGTGTAGACCCCATTTACCCGTTCTGTTACTGCTAAGCACACAGATCATTTTAAGCAATGACAGCAAGGAAATGAACACAGGCAAATGTGGCACAAGTCAAGCAGCGAGTATTGCCAGTGGTTGCAGAAGAACAGACAGGACGTAGCCAGGGTGTAAACATAATTAATGAAATAAAACATGACAAAAAGCAGGTACTTCTGCTTCGTTAAACCTCCTATCTGAGTTAGATAAAAGTAAAGGTCAATTGTAAAATCACAAGAAAACCTATTTAGACAGAAGCAGTCCTATTCTGTTTGTACACAAGCATATCCTGGGGTCAGCATGAAACATTTGTGAAATACAGCCATACTAAACAATAAGGCCATTCTAAGTCTTGTCAAGCATATATTCCTCTCATAGAACTTAACATTATGCCTGCTGGTGTACCCATACTTAGAAAAAGTGCTATTACTCTGTAAATAGCATGTGTCAATTCTACTTAAAAGCATGCTTTATAAGTAAATCAATCAAAAATTGGTTCAAACTTGAAAGTACATTATTACATCTATTTCATAATGGAAGCATCCGATGCTACATCTTTGCTACAAAAGACGCTCATCTTTAAGTGCCAGAAATCTTTCTGTTCAACTAGTCTCTTTAATTTCCGTTGTCCCTTAGTGCAAAGTCTTTTACAGACTACAGCATGAAACTTATTGTTAAGGGGCCAAGGCTCTAGAGCTAGGATCCTATTAAACCACGACAAATATTTCCCCCGTGGCACTAGTTTGGGCTGGGATAGAGTTAAATTTCTTCACAGTAGCTTGTGTGAAGATATGTTTTGGATTTGTGACCAACACACTGAGGTGTTTTAGGTATTGCTCAGCAATGCTTACACAGCGTCAAGGCGTTTTCTCCTTTTCACGCCATCCTACCAGTGAGGAGGCTAGGGGTGGGCAAGAAGCTGGGAGGGGACACAGCTGCGACAGCTGACCCCAGCTGACCCAAGGGATATCCCTGACCATATGACATTGTAGTCAGCAACAAAAGCTGAGGGGAAGAAGGAGGAAGGGGGGACATTTGGAATTGTGGTATTTGTCTTCCAAGTAAATGCTACCTGTGATAGAGCCCTGCTTTGCCAGAGATGGCTGAACACCTGCATGCCAATGGCAACTAGTGAATTAATTTCTTATTGCGCTTTGCTTGTGTGTGCAGCCTTCGCTTTACCTGTTACATTTTAAACCCTCTTTATCTCAACTCATGAGTTTTCTCACTTTCATTCTTTGGGTTCCCTCCCACATCCCACTGGGCTGGAGTGTGCGTGTGGCTGAGCTGCCCACTGGGGTTAGCCCACAACAGCAATGCTAACAGGCTGCAGTCATGACAGCACTTGCTACAGCAACTTTTAGTATTTATGATGTTGGCTATTGGTAGTTCAGAGGTTTTTTATAGAATTTGAGTCTATCTTAATTGTAGCAGATAGTTCAGATTAGTATGCTTAGGTAATTTAATTTAAACTATTATAGTGACCATGGAATGCTATTTAAAAAAAAAAAGTTGAAGCTACGGTGTGATTTCACTAACAATACTAGATGTAAAACTGTTTAACTCTTTCTGCTTCCAACCCTTTATAAAACTGCAAAAATTACCCTTAGCCTTTAATATTTCTGTGAGAACAAATTAGAGGAAAGTAGGACCCGATTCTACTCAGCGCTCTACAAAATCACATCCTGAAATGGTTTATGCCTTAAAGACTTCATAACTTGGGATGTTAAAAAAAGTGCAACAGGAGATATCAGTAAATTGGAGAACAGCCACATTAAGTATCGAGACCCAAGCAACCCTGTGTCAGATGGCAGTCCATCAATATAACAGCAACAGAATTGAAGTACAGTATTAAGAATGGCTTCACTAAGGGCAAATTGTGCCTGACATATTTGGTGACCTTCTATGACAGGGTTGGTAGATAAAAGAAGAGCAACTGACATCATCTACCTGGACTTGTGTAAAGCATTTGACACTGTCCCACATGACACTCTTGTCTCTAAATTGGAGAGACATCGGTTTGATTGATAGAACACTTGACGGATATGAAATTGGCTGGATCATCACACTCAAAGAGCTGCAGTCAACAGCTCAATGTCCAAGTGGAGACCAGCAATGTCTGATGCTCCTCAGCGGTTGGTATTGGGACCAGTGCTGTTTATCACCTTTGTCAGCAACATGGACAGTGGAATTGAGTGCACCCTCTACAAGCTCATGGATGACAGCAAACTGTGTGGTGCAGTTGACATGCTGGAAGGAAGACATGCCATGCAGAGGGACCTTGATTAGAGGGCTGGAGCACCTCACATATGAAGACAGGCTGACAGAGTTGGGGTTGTTCAACCTGGAGAGGAGAAGGCTCCAGGAAGACCTTATAGCAGCCTTCCAGTACCTTAAGGGGGCTTACATGAAAGCTGGAGAGGGACTTTTTACAAAGGCATGTATTGATAGGGCAATGGGTAATTGAATGGGTAACTGAAAGAAGGTAGGTTTAGATTAGATATAAGGAAAAAATTCTTCACTGTGAGAAGTGAGGCTCTTGTGAAGCTAAATGGAAAAGTCAAGTTCCGTTTGATTTTACAGCACTGCTGCAGCAACTAAAATAGCTGATATAATTTTCAAAATTTTTTGAAGTTCATCAATAACTGACATTATTGATGAGCAATAATGTAACTTGATCTGGGTTTCCACTTATAGTCTTTGTCTTCTGCAGAACAGTTGATATTTGCATTCCCACTCTTCTCAGGTATGTTGACTTCCCAATTAAAAACTACAAGGAGTTCTCTTTATCATATGGTGACAACAACTGTCTGAAAGATATTCAGTATTATATTCCAGAAAATTGGAATATGGAAATATGCTACACAGCTAACAAAGAAAAGGAGAGAGTCTGGTTTCTCAAGGAGGACTTAGAAGTCCTTGAGAAAGGAACAAGAGAGAAATGAGGACAGAAAAGAACTAGTACGGATGGTGGCTGAATATGCTTCAGATGAGAGTTAGTTATAGGGATAGATTGTTGGCCTTAGTCTCAGCTGAAAGAACAACAGGACTATGAAATAACTGAAGTAACAAAATAGTATTTTAAAAGGTTGAAACGATAGCAGTGTAGATTTTAAATTATCCCGAGAAATAAAGCCTAGATTGCATCTATTTGAAGTAATAACACCAGGGGACACAATATTCTAGACTACCTGGAATGTGACTGTATTCAACATATACATCAACTTGCAAGGGAATAGAAAGTGAGAGAATAGGTATGATTTAAGGGAAAGGAGAATCTCAACAATGCAAATTTGAAAAGGTAAGTTAGGAAGACACATACTGTCAAGGCTGGGTACAGCTAAAACTGTATGGAAGTAAACAGAATAAGGCAGAAAAGTAAGATTAAGTAAAAAGGAGGAATTGAGAATGATTAACTGAACATATAGATAATATTGACACTGATTTTAGGAGTTAGAAACTAAATAATACATTGCTACAATGCCATAGCTCTGTGACATTTGCCTGGAAAGATTGATTGACAACAGGGCTGAGAAAATGTCTTACTGGAACTTATTTTAAATATCAGTGAAGGAGGATGAGTGAAAGATATACAAACAAATTAAATTAGAATCTCAGCATGGATGAGGGGGAATAAAAGCAGCCAGTGAAATAAACATAGCACAGAAAATAAAGATGAATTGTAGGCAAATCTTTAAAATACACAGGATATGAGCAGCTCAATGAAGAGACAGTGGGACCATTAAGGGACAAGAATGACATTGTGGTGACAGATGAAATCAAGCTGCTGAGAGGTTGCATGAAGTCTCTGCCTTTTTTTATTAAACAGTGAAAGCTGAAGGTGATCCTTGAAAGAGAGATCTTACTGATAGGGAAGTGCTTTATTTACTGTTTTCATTACCACAGGGTAAAAGAACACTTGATAATGGGGCATGACTTCAGGCATGGAGTAAATATTTAATGCCCTGGAATCGATTAAATAGTTTAGTGTGCTGGTAACTAAGACCTAAAAGATGCTCTGAAAGAATTAGAAGAGCACAGACCTAGAAATTAATGAAGGAAACTGGTAAAATTTTGGCAGATGGTTTTGTCATTCACACAGCACTGAATGTGCAGATGTCCCCACAGGTAAGAAAAAAATCAGCGAGATGAAGGAATGATTCTGTCTTCAACTCTGAGGACACACTAATAAGAGAAAAGGATTATATACAACATGCAGTGAAGTAAGGGCCAGCCAGCCCATATCCATGAAAAGAGGATCGCACCTGTCAGACATGCTTGAGTTCCTCCAAGCACATTATTGAACTGGAAAGCAAAAATGTGAAGTAATGGATATGATTTGTCTGAGGTGTGAAACAGTCTCACACTGTAAAATTCATGCCTGCAGTGAGGTTTCGTTGCTTGTGTCAGTGCCACAGAAGAAAAGAATTATTAAAATGAGTTAAAGCCTACCTACAGACAAAAGGAACAACGAAAGCCCTCTTCAAATGAAAACATAAAAGGTACTGCAAATGAGATGATCTTATTTCTGCCAGTTATAAAACAGCAAACAGCCATACATACATACCCCTCCAACTCTCACACTCTGATAATTATTTCCAGCCCACAAAGGTGCTACAGAGAATGTGGTCCCTCCTATGGAATTCTTAGGGAATAGTCAACTAAAACACCTCACTGAGTGCATCTTGTTTTAATATATCCAAAATACCTTTAAAATAGTTAGAAAAATTGTTAGTAATTACACAGCCACTATTTTTCTTAATCACAGTTTGAGCTGCTCCCACCTCACTGATCCATATTACAGTTATGAACCCGGCAATTAAAGCTGTGTTCATATTGTAGAGACATACACAGCCAAGGGCTATTGAGACTCTCCAGTCCATTTTTCAATCCAGTTCACAAGTTTTAAATCACATCGTAATTCAGCTTCATTTCAACTACAGCAAAATTTTCAGTGCTTTATAGATGGGAGAGGGAACAAAGGAGAAAACTAACAAAAGAAAAAAAGCAAGAGAAAACTCAGCTGCCGAAGGTTCTTGATTTCTTCTTCTCTTCTGTTAAGAGTTTAGGGAAAGACTCAACTGTTTGCAACTAACTCTTGCTAACTGCTGTAAGAAAGATCAATTCTAAGAACAGAGTAAAGCCTCAGATAATATAGTAAAATAAGTGATCCTGCCCTGATAGCCAGGAAGCACATAATGTCAAGTAATATACATCTTTTATTTCTGTATTACTGCACTACATTTATTCAAAGCATCTGTCAGAAGGGTGGATGTCTCAGGCAAAGAGGTAAGAACAGCAGGCATGAGTTTTCTTCACCATCCTATACAGCCAGTTATAATTTTTGTAACCAAGAAGTTAGGAGTAAGAAAGTTAAATGCAGCCAAATGTGTAATCTGCCTTTGAGCCCATTAAATTTTCATCAGAAAGAGTAAAAAGAAACTAATTTCCTTTTTCTGATAATTTATTTTTTTCTGACTAATTGTGATAAGTTAAACCATCATTTAGATATCTTTTACAGCAATCAAGAAAGACAATTTAGGCGTAACACTATGATGATTTTAGTATAATATAAATGTGAAAAAATATAATAGAAATTAAACATTTAATCCTATTCTTCCAATTTGAAACAGAAAGTAAAATTTTCTGCATTTCATATTCCAGGCATATAAAAAGCACTAGTTCTTCCTTGCAAAGAATGCAAATGGTCACATAAATAGGTGCAAGGAAAAGTAAAAAGTATAGGTAACAAGAGTGAGCAAAAAAAAATAAAAAGGGAGCACAGCAAGAAGATTAACTGAAGGCAGGTATCAGTGAGAAAAGAAATAAAGGGGAAAGAGGGGAAGAAAGGACAGAGTAAGATCAGTCAAATGTGTGGAAAGAGAAACTTTAAAAATGCATATAGCCAGTAATGGCAAGAAAACATCCTATCTTCATCACTCATTAAAAATCTGAGGCCTAAATAATTTATCAGAAACCTTGTGTGCCTATGTTTTTCATGATATAGAGGTGGAGCAACCACTTTTGTTTCTCTTCATTTATGTTAGCATAAGCAAGAGAAGAACTTTAAATGCTGGGCTATGGAGTGAGACAACCTTACTGAAATGTCTGTGCAGAATTGTGAAAATATAATACATAACTCTATGTTTATGAATAGAAAGCTATATTTTATTTCTCTGGATTATCTCTGCATCTTTGTTTTAAACCCTGTATGTGAAGTTTGACATATTTTTGGTCCCACAATCCCAGTGAACACAAGTGTGCTGATTTTAATTAGACAAATAGGTAGAAGTGGCCTAATTTGACTATTTCCTGCATATCCCTCAAGGCAAAGGACACTGCAGAACTTGGCTGCAATCCTCACAAACTCTAATTTCTGAAAAGAGGAATTAAATCCTAGTATCACTTTTACATTAAGTAGATAATTTTGGTATGCGCTAAATTTCCATATGAGCTGTATTCCTATATAAGGTCAAAAGAAGTAACTCTCTCTTAAATGCAGAATACTTCACATTTAGCTAATAGTGGGCACTCTGCACCTGGGCTGTTCAGATGGGCATTAGATAGAGATATAACTCTGGCTTGTAAATAACAGTATCCAAACTATTTGAGCCAGCACAGATTGTTTGCTGCTATACATTGGGACCAAAGTCTTCCTTTCGAAAACCAGGTGAGACTTAGAAAGGATCTAACCCCCAAATTCCTGGGAATACCCCTAAAGACCATCAATTTAGCAAAATCTCATCTTGTACTCTATATAAAGGTCATTCATAACTGTGAACTTCAACTGACCTAATACACTGAAGCTGTCCAGAATTAAATTAAAAATCTAGGCCCACTATGCTCAGTAGCAAACCACTCCCTACATCACTGACGTTCACGAATCTGTGATGACAATGAATCAGCTGAGGTGCCTTTTCATGTCATCATACTGGAAAATATTTAATGTTCAGAGCAACATTAATGCTCAAATACTACTACTGAAAATATGCAGTATGACAAACAAATCAGAAACACACTTGTGTTTCCTACTTTATGTGGTACAGTTACTATAATTAAATATAGTAAACCCTTGTATATTATTTCCTGTTCACGTCTGAATATCCTATTTGGAAAAAGGAATTCCATTCTTTCAAGAATATAATCAGCTTCAGAGCAAGTAAAGCTACTTATTGCCTGACGTTCCTTTTAGGAGAAAAACAGCTTGCGTCTATATTGTTCATCACTCCTCATCTGCACAAGCCTGGGGAGAAGTATCATTTTCCAGATTATCACCCTGTTAGCACCAGGAAGGAGAAAGTATAATGTATCATAGATTATAAAACATAATTAAAGCTTGCACAGAAGAAACATCATTAAAATTATGTCAGCCTGCTGTAAAAAAAAGTGCCCATTAATTATAATGAGGCAGAGGGATGAGCAAGTAACAAACTTATCTTTAGATGCTTCGATTAATTTCACCCATAAAACTGTCAGTACACCATGGCACATATAAATTCCATAAATACAATTTGGATGACTTTGCAATGACAGCAGTCATGAATAATGTGAACACTAAGTATTGTAGGAATGCATATAAAGACGAAAGCCTAAGGTCACAAGTTATGATCGCAAAGCAAGTACTGAATGTGATATTTGCATAAATGCCAGGATCAGTTTTGAGCCACTGGTAAAGAGACTGAAATTGATATGGAGAAGTAGTTACATAAAAATCCCCAGAATAGCTAAAAATCTCTTTTCTGGCATAAAAGGAGATAATCCAGACCATCATATATGTTATATTACATTTGTTCTGGTTTGAGTTATAACAGAACTAATTCTGTTCAGTGATTTTACTTTTCAGCTCACTCTCGTCTAAGTAACTGCACTTTCTGAAGTCAACAGCCTATTTTTGCCAACAGTGTCTGCTTCTAGCAGTGATGACACTTGATGTTTAGAGTTACTACCAAAGATTGGTGTGCAAACCAAGGTCACTGCTAACTCTTGAGTACCACACTGAGGAGGTGCAGAAAGTAAAAGGCCGCACCTGTGGGGAGAAGCAGCCAGGACAAGGGACCCCAAACTGACCAATGACGTATCCCATCCCATAAATGTCATATTTCATATAAAACTGAGGGATCAGAAGGGTCAAGTTCTCTTCTTCAACAGCCGGCATCCAAGAAGGACGCTGTCCATTCTGCCTTCGATCCCAATCCATGTGTTCCTGAATCCAGTTCCAGAATCCAGCTCCTGATCTGGTTCCCATCTGCTACTGAGTACAGTCTGGGACTTCCTCAGTGCCTGCTCCACAGCATCAGTGGTGCTGGTGATGTAATTGCCATTGGGGGTAAAGCTGTTTCAGCTTTCTTTTCTAATCCATAAGTTTCTCTCACTTACTCCCTTTCTCTTCCCCTTTGGCAGGGGAGAGGGCTTAGTAGAGAGCATCTGTCTTTAATCTGGTGGCCAGCTCCACCCTAAACTTTTACAACATTATGGTATGCATGATATTACATATAATCTATTCCTGTATGCAGCTGGAATCTTTATGCATTCGAGCTTGCACTAGAGCACTATGAATGTACACAAGTGTGTTATATACAGATGAATACACATAGTCAAGCTTCATTTCTTACAGGAAGGAGAAGATCTAACTTAATGGAATAATTTATTTTGAAATAGTTATGAAAAAAATGCTGCATAGTTTTACAAATAACAAATAACTACAATAAGCAAAAAAACCACAGAGGTTCAAGAAAATGAAACATTCTCCAATAGATTGAAATATTTCTGAGAGGAAATGCTTCAACCATTTCTTTTAAATGCTGCACCATAAAATCTGTCAAAACCTTGTCACCCATAACTTTGATTTCACTTTCTCTACCTAGTTAAATTTATGTTAGGAAGTATTAACTTCTGTAGTTCTCCATTATAATTTCAAAAAGAATTTAGCCATACGCTCTGGTAAAATGAGACACAAATACCACCAAAAAAACTGAACAGCGTTTATCTTTATAGTAGCCTTATTTATCTGAGAAATTGCAGCCATGAGGGTCTCTATCAGAGACAATACTCATCCTTCAGCCTCAGAGAAAGGGAAAAAAGTGGTTCAAATTTAAAACTAAACAAAACAAACCTACATATCACTTCAAGAGAAGATAACTTTCAGACACTTCCTTTGTTTGGCGTAAAGTATTTGTTCCGAGAACAGTGGAGGGTGTCAAATAGCTCCAGCTTGAGACAAAAGAGGTTTGAATCTTTATATTAAAAAGAATGAATATGAACTCCCATATCTGAGCAAGGGTCATAACCACAGGGCTACACAATAATCTGAGATAAGACCCATCATTTTTTTTCCTCTTGGTATTTCTTTATTAAAAAACTTGAAAATGCACTGAAATAGGGACTGAAATACAGGCATTATTTTCCCAGCTGTTCACAGCCACCTCCATATCCTCTTTTTCTTTCCTCAATGACTGAAAATAAAAAAAGTATTTGAAACAAATAATAGAAAAGAATCAACAGGAAAGGCTGAAAGTAAGTGAACTCCTTAATGACTCCATGATTAGGATGGGAGGTGGAAACTGTAATTTCAAACTCTTCAGTCAAGGAAAAAAATCAATCCAGCTGCCCATTGCTTAGGCTACACATTAGCTAAACTGAGACAGGACAGCCTCTTGCTGTCTGGCATGGTGACTGGCTTTAAAGATTAGAGCTACATTTCTGTTGTTTTATGTTTCCTTTAAAAATAAATAAAACACTCATTATTATTGGATGGAAAAAACTCCTGTTTCCTCCCTGGGAAGGATAAACAGGCACACTTTAGGCTACAAATGCAAATGAGAAGGCATTGAAACCATTTCTGTGTAACTGTAAGGACATATTTTTACAGCATAAAAAGGCATAGCACTACAGAGGTGTATTGGACAAAGCAGCAAGTGCCCACACACAAAACATACACAGAAATATGAGCTTTTAAATACACTTTCAGAGTAAGGAAAAACACAGCCTAGTTACAAATTCCAATCCTTATTTTGTAAAGGAGTGAACAATTTGTTATTTCACTGTCATGTGATTATTCAAGTCCTAAACCACCAATATCTCCCATGAAAACTTAAATGAAAATGTAATTTATCAAACTTGTTTCTACAAACAGCTTAAATGGAACTTGAATTGTGATACACAGTGGACTCTTCTGTTCCCAATTTCCTACTCTGAAAAACACAAAATAATTTTCAGAAAATCTGCTATTCATTTATTTTTAATGAGGCATATGAAAGTACTAACATATGCTCCTTTAAAAGACTTCAGTAACTTAGGGATTTGCAGGGAGGGAATTAAAAATCTCTGCTCTGGGTTAATAGTCAAGATAATATCACTGATAACAAAATATAATACTCTATATAATATAATCACTAGATAATAATCACTGCTAGAACAACCTGCCACATAGTTTTATGCTGAGGAAGACCTCTCCACGCAGGGTCACCTGCAGCACATCAGTACCCTACACATCATAATCTTCCCAAGGAAACATGGGGCAACACATCACACCAGCACCACATACATTCAGCCTTCTGCATACCTCAATAACCTGGAAGAACGCAGTGTTAAGCTTTGAGAAATACAACATTACACATTTCCAAATGAGGTGCATACTGACTGCTGCTCTATGATGTCACATTTCCTACCTCAGAATTTGTCTAAACTTATGTAAACTCAATATAAAATGCTTGACTCTGTCCCTATTGGCATCTCCTTATCTCTGCTGATCTGAGATTATACTATACATGAAATCTTCAAACACTTATAGAATGTAACGTACCAAGTTATAAAAGTTTGGAGTTAATATTTCACCTCCAGCAAGAAAAAGAACAAACCAGACAATTAAGGAAGTGATTTTAGCTCTTCAAATGGGCCTTGCACACAAACCACCCATAATTTTTAGAGTGCATTGAGTTTACAGAATTCAAATTTCCTGTAACCAGGAGTGTTGGAGCAAGGCAGCCACTTCCATTCTGGCCACTGTGCATTGTTTTGAGTTTTTGCAATGGTACCACACACTCACTGACCTTCATATGACCTCAGGAATGATGCTCATACAATAAATCTCTTGCCCAGCAAACACAACTTGTTATTGTTACATCAGAAAACATGGCAGCCAAAAGCTTTGCTCTTCTTTTGCACTGCGCCCAAGGTTAGCACAGTGTGCCAGTGAGATTAGCTGCAAAAACTAGGCCTAGATACACCACATAACCACTCTGAGAAAAGCATAAATGCATATAAACTCTGAGAAAGACCTGGGTTCATCTGAGACAACATGCAGGTAATTTCAAATTCCTGAAGAGGATTTGAGCAAGCTACCAGACAGCATTTCTCTCTTCCCCTTCTCTCCCTTGACATGCCTCCACACAATCTCCTTTCTCTTTTTTCCCAATCTATCAATAGCTTGGCATCAAGATTTCTTGCTATTAACAAAGATCAGAAATAAACAAAACAAAATACAAGGGATGCAGCTGTATCTGAGGACAACAGATATAAGAATAAGTACCAGAGCAATTGTAACTGGCATCTTCATTTAAAAAGGGACCTCTCCAAGTCAGGAACCAGTCATAAGTAATGAAACATGAAAATTAAAAAGTGCCCTCAATTGCTGTCAACTCTTAATTTACATTTTAACACTGAGGACAAAATATAGAGGTTTATGAGTAAAAAAAAAAAAAAATCAAAAGCTTAACTGTTTCCTTTTTACCAGGCTCTACACAATGTACTCCAGTTTTCCCTGCAGGAGTAGCCCTTCATTGTAGTATATGTACTTTTATAATGCTCTCATCACAGCAGTATCCGTCCATATTTACACTGTTCCAGGAACACCTGATCTCCTGGAAAAAATAAAAGTCATCCCGCTATTCTCTACAGTGCTTCGTAAGAGTTAGGTTTCAAGTACTTTAGTCAGGGACAGAAGAGAAGCTCTTACTACTTGAAGATTTCTGCAAAAGCTAATATAAACTGGAAAGAGCATAGCAAACAAAATCTGAAGTTCAATACTAGAATATCAGTGCAAGGATGCAGCCATATGAAGTTACTGTTCTTCAACAGAAGGAAATCGCAATACTTCATCTTCTGATAGCATCTTTTTTTCTTGAAGCTCTTATGTGGTCTTCATGGCACTGAGATTTGAGTGGCTAACATATGTTGCACAACTGTGCCTGTCAATAAATAAATTTTGGCTCGAGAATTAATATATTTATTTTCATATTTTTAAAAAAAAAATTGAGCTGGAGAAACAGCATCCTCTTCGGCAGCTGTGAACTGAGATTAAGTGGTAGTCCCACTCCATGTCTACTGGAAAAGAAAAGGAGCTTTACCAAGCAGAAGAATAAACTTCTTTAATGTCTACCTGAACTTTTGACATGTTAGCAACATGCACATATGCCCAAAGGACAACGCATCTACCATGGACTTCTCTGTATCTGCCTGTTCTTCATTTGATAAGAAAAGAGCTTTGGCTATGTCAGATGGACTGCATGATGCACAATTTTGTATATACTACTTGAAGATTTCTGCAAGAGCTAATAAAAAAAATTCAAAGCAAATCTGTGCTATGCTTGTGTGCACCCTTCTATTCCCCCCATAAAACTAAATGTTAGAAAAAACCATTTCCATTATGGATGCAAATAACAATTTTGCAGCTAGCGATTCCATCTTTGAGTTAAGACATCTTATATTCAAACACCTAATAAATCATAATGTTTTGTTACTATCACCTCTAACTCCTCAAATAATTCTCAAAAACGGAAATAATTTTCTAGCAGAATTCTAACTAAAAAACCCTTTTCCTTAAAGCACAGGTTACCATGATGCACTCTGAAAGTATTTTTTTCCCAAATAAGGCTCTATAGTAAACCTTCCTTTTATTGCTCTGCTCTGCCTGTACAGCTTTGTAGCTAGGCTATAGCTAAAAAAATTGAGAAGATCTAGTAAAGATTTTTCTACCTGTCTCCAGGGCTAGAAAGCATCTTTACTAGAAGCCCTAGATATATTTTTAGTAGTATTTTGTTGTTGTTTAATAACTGTAAATTAACACTGCACACAAAAATGCTTAAATTCACTGTCAAACAGTATGATTAACCTGATTTTGACTGTTTTCTGCATACACTTATTAGCACTTTGCCATCAACAATACCACATTTAGTGGAAGACTGTTAAAAGAATAGCTGAACCATATATCAAGGAAGTTCTGAATGATCTCAACCTTAAATGACAAATTTTCAGCAGCTTATCAAGTAGATCTTTTGTTTAGTTAAAAAAATATTCAAATAAATTCTTAAAGTTTTCCACATTCCATTAGATTCAAAGTGCTCATTAAAAATGTGGTTTGGAAAACTGATGTTTTGTTTAATTTCTTTTTGTATTTTTCTATGTTTTGTCCAACTGCACAAACAATCTTCCATTTGTATGGCTCTGTTATTGCTTACACTGGTAACACACTCATCCTCTCCCAATGTTGTGAGTCTGACTCTTCTTCACTAATGCTAACTGAAAAGGAAAAGCACTAGCTTATTGTACGTCTTACAAATCATTGATAAGGTGAAGCATATTCTCTTACCTCATATATTTCCTTCTTTAAGGACAAAGAGTAAAAAATAACGCTTACCTCAAATACCTGATTTACACCTATTGGCTCTACATTATGTGGTATCAAGAACAGGAAGCACTAAATGAAACAAACTATGTTAAAGTTTAAATGAGTTTGTCACTTTTTCTGGTGCTTTTTGGAAGACAAGAAGAAGATCACCTAAGGGGCTGGTCAGGCTGGTTTTTTTCTGGCTTTATTACCCAGCAGATGGAATGGCAAATGTGTGACATACGGAGAAAGCTATCTTATATGCCAGTTCGTTAAACAGATTGTCTTCATCATCTGACCACTGTTAGAAAGGCAATTGAAAACCACAGGCTTCCAGCTTCTCCATAATGAATGTTAAAAATGCAAATATGGAGCCATTTCTCACCCTTCAAAATGACTGTCAAAACCACACACAGTTAAAAACTCTACACAAGCCAAGAAGAGCTGGTACCGGCAACAATTCCCAGCCTGAAATCCCTCTGTGGGACCTGGTGAGAATTTAAATCTTTAGAACTGGTCATTGGTTCTCTTCTAATGGGTATATAAGCCTGTTAGTGCACACCAACAATAAACAATGCCTTCAGCTTGAAAAAAAAAATGTTGGTCTTGGTGTTGGAAATATTTTTTGTTGCATTGTATTTGCTGATTATGTACTAGTGTACCACACTGACATCTTCTGTGTATTAAATAGGTTGCACTACTACTACCATTCTTAGTATTATTTATAATATAGCTATATATTACCACATACATTTATATTCCTGTTTAGTGTATGCAGCTGGTATGATCAGGCACTAACTGCAAGTAACATGGGAATGTAAAAGTGGTCAAATACTTTGATGCACTATGTGTATACACAGTCTGACTTTCAATGTATTAAAACCACTTAGTCTTGCAACACACTTAGATTAGAAAACAGGGAGAAAGGAGTTTTGGTAGTGTCCTCCAAACAGTGCAGCAGAGCAGGGAAATTAATTGTTTTAAGCTGGAACTTGAGAAACTTAAGGGAAAGATGGTGAAAGTCTGTATCATGTTTTTATTGTGATTCACATGCCTCATTTTCTGCTGGTTCTGCACAGGAAAACTTGTTGGCACTAGTAACAAATAACTTTTCCTCCTTTTTTTATGCATAGTTTAACTTCAATTGCTACAACTGCTACAAATGCAAATAGGGTGTAAAGCTAGGTAAAATGGTATGAACTGAGTGGTACTAACATTTGTGAGGTACTTGATGCATAACTGCTCTCACGCTTGAGTCAAACCAATTGCTAGTTTGGGGGACAGCAGAGACTCCCTTTGCTCCCATTAGGTCAGCAACATCACTAGGGCTTTAGTACATGCCATGGGGCATATAAGGCTGTTTTACTTAATGCAGTCACCCATGCTTCAGAGACCCAGGACATTAGCAACATTATTGTTCTCTTACCTAGGGGCATGTTCAAGGTTCTGCTTTGAGTCTTTTGCTACAGGTTTTGAGATTGCCAGAGACAGTTGCACCTGTGCTATGTGTGGGGTTGGGACTTGGTGGGCATCACCAGCCTTTTCCAGGGCACTGTGTTCAGTAATGGATATACTCATTTTCTGCCCTGTGTTCCTATATAATGAAATTCTGTTTGTGCTGTTGCTGAAATCACTGTTTATATATTTTTTCAAAGACATTTGAAAAAGAACTCTTTATCCTAATTAGCAAATTCCATCTTTAAAGCTTTCTTTTTCCCATTAAGCCAGGCCCCGGGAGCTGACCACAGCAAGTCCTGAAAGGACAAAATGCACAGATACACTCACAAAGGTACTTGAAAATATTAATGTGTAAGAAACGAAACTTTCCTGGGAGCCCACAGCAGTCTTTCTATGGCACATGTTGCTTAGCATGTGAACAGTTGTAATACATTTTAAATCAAGAGAATAACACTCCCCTTCCCTCAGGGAATCTCAAAGGTTAGTGCTGCTTCAAACACTTGCAAAGCAAGCTACATACAGCTCACAGCCACTTGGTTCAGAGCTGCTGGCTTAAGTGTCAGTTAGATGTATTTTACTGAGAAATGTAACATTTCTTTCTAGCCCCATTAAGCTACGAATGTAAACAATTAGCAGAACTACAACTGCTAGAATCACGCTGTCTTACCATTTACATTCATACGCTCAATGCCATGACACAGTTACAGCCTGTGCCACTGGAAGGCATTCATTAATTTCTACTTCTATGCATTCACTCCACTTATGCTCCTAATGATTTTTTAAAAAAGTTTTTCTATTTCAATGCCATTCCCACACTTTGGAAACATTGGAACATGCTTTAACTGTAAGCCTATACCTTCAGTAAAAAATGAACGATTTAATTTGTCAGTTTGAAACCTGAGCTTTACACTTTATGAAGACATTTAAAAACAAGTTATGCTATTTACTGCTTTTAAAGATCTTTCCTTTCAGCTGTTTTCTGATTCCTCACAAACCTTTAACAAAATAAAATCTTACCACTCTGCCTTTAAAGAACGGGGAAAAAGACGAAGAGATTAAGTGAGTCTCTCAAGGCACAGCCATTAGGAATGAAAGAATAAGAAGAAAGGCTAATGAATATCTTGGAAGCGATGTGCCTTTGGTTTTCAGCTGACATTTTTTTAATAAGGTGGCACAATTTTCTGCTGTGTAATGAATATGGAGATATTTTCTGCTCAACTATGTTTATACTTGAAGTTCAATACTCCAGCTTCAGCTTCTAATTTGCAAGGTTTGAATTAGAGATGCTCCAGTAAAATGCACAAACACACCCAATAGCCAAATACTGCCTGTTTCAAATACTGACTGGTGCTGTAGTTTTATCTATTTCCATGCATGAATAGAAAACACTCTGTCTTAAAAGCAACACATGAGCTTGAGAGCTCAGCAAATGTGACAGGTGACTGAAAAACCCTGCTGAACCCAACAGGAGACCACCAGGCTTCATGCATACACTATGGGAATCTCCTTGAAAAACACAATTTTAAATCAAAGAAAGGCAGATACCCTTCTCTTAATATAAAACAGAAATAAAAATAAATATTGCGTGTTTAAGTTTGGATCCTATCAGCCTAGTCTGGAGAACTATGGAGAATTAGGCAATCAAACGCCATTTCTTATTTTGACTCCTTAGGTTGAACAGCTCTGGGATGCTTCTACAGCCTGTAAAAACTGTTATAGTCCCATATCAGACTCAAATCACAAATCCTTAGCGCAGTTATGGGAGAGATTATTTTTCAGGTTTATTTCCACATAATTTATTAGGATATTGTGAAGCAAGGTATTATGCACTATAAATAAAGATATCATAATCTAAAATATTATAAACTTCATAAAGAATTACTCATTCCATTCTCTCTTAAGTAGTATATGTTCATAAGCAACAAGAACCAGTAGACATCCCCAGGACTTGCATGAACCGTTTAAAGCATCTCAAAGACAAAAGAAACCCAGAAGCAGAACTGTAGTATCAGTCTCATCTTTGGTCCTACATAAATGGGATTTCCAAAGTCACCTGTGCTGCAAAGCTTTTTTTTTTTTTTTGTCATTCTCCCCCCTTCATATGTATTCTCTTGTCCATTAATTATAACAGAATACTGCTTCCAGGTCACTTAATTGATTTTGTAAACCCTTTCTAAAGACTAGATTTTCAAAGAAGCCTGGTGACCAAAGCATCCAAATCTCACTGAAATAAATACAAACAACACCAAACTTCCATTGCTTTCTTCAAAAATCATATCAGAAAACTGAAACAGTAAATGTCAGATGACACAACTTAGAAAATTTATTTTTTTCTAATTCATTTAAGTGACCTATAATGAATTCCCCTCAAGAGTGGAGTAGTAGTAGAGCTCACCATCACTTGGAAAAGCAGAAGTTAAGTCAATTCCTATTTGCAATAAGAGACCAAGTTAATCCTGAGGGTGGAAATAAATAAATACTTGTTTCTTCCAGGACACTAATTTACTAGAGGCTCCAGCAGGGAATATTAATTATTACAAATGCACGTAACTTTTCTAGAAGAAAATAAGGACATATTGTGTAACTTAAATGGCAGACAGTGAAATATATCAATATTTGCCTCCCAGGTAAGTGCGCTTCAATATCTCCAACCCTTACTTTGAAAGTATTACTTTTAGTTCTAACAGTAAGTGAAATGTTTCCATCATAAATGACGAACCCTGCCAAATGACATATTTGCAAGTAAACATCTCGTCCTGCTTTGAAGCTGTTAACATTTGCTATGACAGGAGGATTTATGCTAAGATGCTGCTAAGAATGCACCCTCTTTTCTAAATGGACTTTTAATTGTCTTGCTTCTGCAAAATTACACTCTACACATTTTTGCAAGGGTCTAAATTAACTTGAGGAACTAAAAAAAAATAATTAAGACTACTCCATTCACGGACACACACCCCATCTCCACCTGAAAGTATACATATAGGACTGAGCAGAGTCACCTTTCTCTTAAAACATGGTTAGAATGCACAGTAATTTTAGTAGGAGATAATTTCGGTCAATGCTGAAAAAAGCTTGAAATCTGACCTCAATTATTCATCATCAGACTCAGCACAAATTGTAATAGAGAAGAAAAAGCACGAAAAATAATTTCTCCCCATTTTTTTTTTAATCCCATGGCACCTGCCCATGAATCTTCACAGTTAATAAATATTCACTTCCCTGAATACTGTATCTTGGTACAAGCCCAAATTCTGTACCCAAATTCTCTTAGTCATAAACTGTAGACCAAATCTTGGACTAAGACTGGATTTAGACTCTTTGAGAAGTAGTTTAGAGACCTAGGGGGTCCATTCTGAATCTTGTGACTCAAAGGGAGGGCCTCCCTTACCACTTTCATCCCCAATCTCTGTGTAAAATCATTCCAGCCCAACCCCAAGTTGATTTATCTTTATATATTTCTCCCACATAGTAAGTAATAGAGTGCACCTTGCCATCAAGCTTTGCATTCATATTAAAAATCACTTTGACAGTGATTCTTTAAGCAACCGAAAACACTCCTCTGCAACACAAACTAAACCGACTACAGCAGCAGGCCTATATAGCCTTACATAGTTGAAACCGTGTGTTAGCTAATCAACTAGTACTTCCGTGCCCATTACAATACTTTCCTTTTGGTCCTTGTACCAATCTTCCATGGGATTTTATTGTTCTTAAGTAAGCAGACGCATCAAATGACTCAGTAAAGCACCTCTTACTGAATGTACAGCAAATTTGCAACTACTTGTCAGAATTTTTTTAACTGGGGAGATTATTGTTAAACTTGCAGTTAACACAGGAAAACAGATACAATAAATTTTAGGCTTATTCAATGACTTACTGTAACAAGTGAGCAGCTTGTGAGTGGGATGGAGGGTATGAATCTGATAAATTAATGAGAAATCTCTTTCTCACGGAGTACAGGAGACAGTAGGACTCTGCCATTAGAGAACTTATTTGTGCTTCGCTTTATATTAAACTGTTCCTTCTAGCAGGAAAGATACTGAAAAGTATGGACTGGCATGCAAAGGCCAGTGGTAGGCAGCCTGTTATGGACATATGCCATCAGGATAGTGGCACATGCACCAAGGATCAAATCTGTATACCTGACTGGTGTGGAGTGAAATCCTTCCCACCGTCTGATGAAAGACTCGATCCAATAGAAGCAGATATCTGATGTCCTGCATCCCAGAATAGGAACTGGGGATCAAAACTTGAACTCTTTTATTGAGTCTAAACACAATCCTTGCAACTATTTTTGACTGCATGAAAGCTACCAAAGGAAACCAGAATACAGCTGCCTGAATGGCTACCTGTTTATGCCTGAGACTTCCCCTTCTATAATTAAGAGAATCAACACATTTGGAAAAGCTATTTAAAAGGAATGCAATTTAAATAGTTCTATTTCTATACAGAAATCATGTTAAAAATAATGGTATCTACTGGCCACTTCTGCCTTCACATATCTGAGAAACTCTTTCAGATTATTAAATCGGGGAGAAAAGCATACGATCAGGATTCATTCACATATGGGAAAAAAACCTCCTTGCTTTCAATAAGCATGGTGCCACAGGCTTCCTGGCTACTAGTAAACAGGACATCTGTGTCTGCTCTTTGGTTAACAGTGTAAAAGATGCAGGATTACTTTTGGTAGTTTGTGGAAGCATGCTCACTGTTACAGGGATGCCACACTGCTATGTTACTAAATGTCTCCTACACTAGCAGTGCTTTGCAGTCAGCATGAGTATGGCTATCCACAAGCACAGACTGGTTAAATCATATAAGCATCACTGCATTACTGAAAGTCATACTTATAAATATATACAAATTTTTAAAGAGAAAGAAATTCAGATGAGGTGAAAAACACAAACACAAATGAAACTCAAGCACATATTGAAGGGAATAACTTCTGACTGTTGCCACATCCATATGCTTACATTTTTCATTGCAGGCATGTGTTTCCTACTGACCCATGCGCAGGATGGGCATACTAAGATCGATAACATGACATAAGTCATTAGAAGCAAGGAGATCATTATGATAAAGTCATTCTCCAAAAAGTTAGTATTATTTGGAGGATAATAATTTTAAACAGCTCTTTGCACAAAGATTGTTATGCTTCCAGTGATGTCATTAAAATAAAAAATGTCTAAAAAGATCAATCACACAAAATCAGTAGTAGCAGCCAGTGCAAAAACCTTGCAATTTTTTCTTTTTATTACTATATCAACTGACTTCCTTTTATTTCCTCTACCTGTAGAGGAATAAAGAATGACAGTAAATTAGCTATTTATAGTTATAAAAATAGTGACTTCCACCTGCTATAACTTGGAACTGCTGTCCCAACAATGTGCATGATGAGATACGAACAAAAGAATAAAATCAGGTAATGTGGGTCATGTATAGAGTCACTTTTCACTAACATACTCTTTAAAAAAACAACATACTAATATGCCAGCAGCCTGACAGTACATGCTAGGTATATCCACATAACCAGAAGATTTGAAAATTTTTGGAACAGCATATGGAATATTTTTTCCACTTTGGAGAACTCTAGAGGACTAGTATCTCAGCATTGCAATCCACAAATGATTATATCACTAAGACAACCAGCAATTAAGCTTTAATAATAGTTAATATTTAGACAATGATACTAAGAGTCTAGGAAAAACAAATCAAAATAAAACAAAAGGAGAGTACAGCTATTCCCATTTTTAGCCTAAAGTATCTGACCAAAACCTACATTTTTCAGAAGTGTTTTGTGATACTTCATAGCACCATATACTTATGTTTTTGGGTAACCCTGATTTTTTTAATCTAAGTATCAATTCAATTATCCACTACATTATACAATAGAGGCACTGTGGTCAAATGAAGGTCTCACTGAAAATAAGAACCGGTAAACTGATGCATTCAATCATTTTTCAGGAATATTAAATATACTTTATTACTAAATCAGCACATCTAAACTTCATGAACAAATACACAAATATGCTTCATACTTTATCTTACCCTACCTGAGTCTTTCCACTTAGGAAAATCCTAAAAAATTATATCTTGGGGAATATTGGGAGAAGTGAAACTTTAAATCGTAACTGTGCTTTAAAAAATATTTTTCCTAGAAACTTTTGTCAACAATATGTTCTTCATGTGGAAGAGGAAGAAGAGAAACTTATATTTAAATATATCTTGAGGTCTAGCAAGTAATTTAGCAGACAGGGTCTTGTAGCGGTACTTGGAAAAAACCAGAACTTCTCAGAAATCTGCAGGCATTACGGGCAGTGCATCTGCAGCCAGAAGTTTTGTTTCTTTAGGAGAATCAAATCCCTTTGGTTTCATCACAGAGGAAAAGAATATGATTTTAAGTTATACTTTGAGTACTTTACTGCATTTTCTCTTCAATCATTGTTAAGATTTTTCACAGACAAATAGCAATTTTGAAAGGGACATTCTCTTTTTCCCCTGAACAACTCCAACTCTAAAATGTTTGTCTCAAGTTGGTTACTGAGCAAAAGCAGAAATTTTAGTTTAAATGCTAACAGATTTTCAGTTTCAGAAGAGTCTGAACGATTGCTCCACCGAAACAAAAATAACAGCAAGGAAGCTCACAGGAGCTCACTCTACTTCCAGTATAGTATCATATTTCTTTTTTATTTAATCATTGCAGGTAATAACTTCTAATAAACAGTCATAATTAAGGCAAGGTTAAGTAGTATGATGATAAACACCTTTTATTATTCACCGAGGACAAGAAACCCTTGCATTTGCAATTGTTTCAAATGATTGCAATTAACCCTGTCTATGCATCTACAAGAACTAAACCTGGGCTCATAACAGAATCTAGATGCCTAAATCCCACTGACTGCAAGGATACGCAGGTTCCCAAATGCTTCTGGCATCCGAGGAGAAATGTCTGTCTTCTAGTGTAAGACTAAATATTATTATCTTGACTACACCGAGGAATGAAACACTTTTCAGATTATGCTTACTAAAAAAGTCCTAATTTTTCCAACGTGAGCAACTCCTCTGTACAAAAGGTTAAAAATCCTTGTATCCACTGCTGACACTTCAGCACAGAATTAGCATTTAGTGAACTAAAGACTATGTGAATTAGCAAGTTGCCAAAACTGTTGACAATTAAAGGTTGGTTTGTCCATATTTTGTCACAATGGAAAAGCATATGCAGATGATCCACCTGCCTGCAATCATCATAAGTACACCCATACAGAAATAAAGCCTCCTAAATGTGGGACTCAATAATTCAATTTCTCACCATAATATATGCTTTATTTATGTACACCCACAGTGATATGCTCATGACCTTTAAACATAGCACCCCACAGTGCTCTGTGACTCTACAGTATTTTTGAACTCTCACTGACACATTAGTGGACATAGTTTTAACACAACAGGGTTTGCTCGATCAAAAAAAATGCAAACTGCTTTTAACAATCCATTTTAATTTATGAAGGATGGGAAGGGCTTATTATGTGCACATGAGGTTTAGTAAAACAATTTGTACAGATATTTTCTTTCTTTCGGTTATTTATTTTTGCTTGTATGTATCTTAGGAAAGGCCAAGCATGAAATTGGAGCTGTAAAGCAAGTCAGAATTTATTGATATGACTCTGCTCTGAAAGCTCAATAGGTGTGCAGCAAAGCAAGAAGGGTAAAGAAGGGGCTGAATTATTCATTGAACCTTTAAGCATCAACAAATAACACTTACAGTGAAAAATGGCTGTTTTCCAACAGTAGGTATGAGGTGTGCGCACAAAAGAAAACAGATGTTCCAAAACTCATCTTGTAAAACCATCATAGAATCTTTTTCTTATTAGTAATTCTGAGGGAAAAGAACACTAGTAAGTTATTTACAGGGGGTCCATAGTGCAATTTAAAAATTATTTCACTTAGCATAACATCTTGAACAGTGCACCTACTGTATCAGTTTAAAGGGAAAAGAAAACCTGATGAAAAAATGATATAAAGAAAAGCCTTTCTTATCAAGTGCTGGAATAAAAACAGCTATTATTAGCATAAACATAGTATAAGAAATGAAAATATGTGAACTACATGTAACAAACTCTCTATAAATATACATAACAGATCTTATAACATATGCAAGTTATTAGTTTTAAGTTCCAGCTTCCATTCCTAATTTCACTTCTGTAACAACTTTCCAACACAAATCCTTTCAGCCAATATCTTTGAGCTAAAAAATATGTTTTTATTATTATTTTTCAGCTATTCAAATTTTAAAAGCATTTTTTTTCTGTATACCCAGCTTTGTAAAGAGATCCACTTTATGGTGAGAACCACTCAATTAATTGATAAATCTGAGACACTCTGTTGATAAAGTCAAGTGGCTGCAAAACTTTCTAACAGCACAAATTGAAAGCTGGTATGACACAAGAAGATGCAATACTGTTTACAGGTTGAAATGATCAAAGCTATTTGTTTTGCAGCTTGGAAACAAGCATTTTCACTATTTACTATTTTTTGACAGATCCAGAAAGAGTAGTATTTCTCATCCTCAAGTAGTTTTCAGTGTCCATAGTTCTGATACTTTAATTTGTTTTAATTTCATCTGCTGCAGGCCTAATCCTAACATTTTACCAGAAGCTACTACTATGTCTTCTGAAGGACCATTTGCAATACCATTTTGGAAAAAGAAATAAATAAAATAAAATGGTATGATCACTTTTACCTTCATTCATTCGAATCTTTTGCTTTTCCTTTTAATTTCCTTTGCAGTTTGCTTCTATCACAGAAACCTTCTGTTTCCTGCCTGTTGCTTATGAACACGAGAACACAGAAGGAAATGGGCAAAATTGTGGCAACCCAGCATCCTACCTCTGATTGGGGCCAAGAGCTAATGCCTAGGGCAGGATACAAGACTGTGGGCAATCATTCAGTCATAGTTCCCAAATATGCTTCACCAGCCTCCAGACTTTTTAAAAGGGACCATGTAGATTTCTGCCTCGGCTTTTCTTTGTGATTCTTCAAGAACATCATATATGAACGAGTTAGTAACTGCTGCTCTTAACAAGAGCAAGAAAGGAAGGCATGGGAATTTTATCCCCTGCAGACCATATCAAAATGCCACAAAATGCCTCCCCTGAGTACACTGACCCTACTTGCTGCTGCTGTCAAAAAAGACTGCACCTGTAGCAGAAACAAATGTGTGCCTGGGGCTGAGGCTGCAGCTCACTGCTGGAGAACAAAAATGACTCTTGGAGTGGGCACAGCAGTCCAAACATATATTTCTATCCACTGCTCCTGCTGTGGTGTTACTAACCCTTCCACAGAGGGTGGATAACAAGTGTTGGAAATCACTTAGGACTGCAGCAACCACAGCCAAAGGAATAATGGTGAAATTTGACTTCACAGTAAGACTCTTGCATCACTGAAGGTGGCTTTGGGCAGAATCAGCTTCGACTCCTACTCTGGTACAGAAAGATAGATCCAGACAGACTGAAATTCAGGGGCAATACTCATGGAGTGGCATTTCCCATTATCTCACTTTAGACCACATCTTGGAAAGATATTTAAGACACATACTGCTTTCTGTTTTCAACAAAAACTTCATAAAAAAACATTTACAAAACCATCATCTGTATTTCAGCATGTTACAGCTTCCCTCGTGACAAAAGTAATTTCCTTAATGAGTTATCAGCTGTAAATGTCCACTTGCTCTTTTCCTATACTAAGCTGACATACCACCAAGAAGTACAAGAGTTTATAGTTTGGAGCTCTCAAAGAGGAAAATAAAGTTGTGATTAATTCTCCTCTCATTTCCTAATAATCTTTGTACACCTGGATACAAAAGAAATCCTCTCTCTTATTTTGAAGTTCATGCAAAATAAATAGCTTTTCCAGAGAACAGAATAATTCAATTGTATGTCTACTTTTAATTAACTGCAGCAAGTATTTATTGCTGTATCACAAAGGATGAGAGCTATGTATGAAAGCCAAATAAGATAAAGCTTTAAATTTAATTCAGCCTTATTCCTTCAGCACAAATTTTTCTAAACTCTTTGATACCATTGTGAAAAGAAACAGCTGCCTTTTACAGAAAGATTCTGTAAATGCAAACAGTACATACACACCTCGAGCAAGATAAGAGCCCTTATTGCTGTAGGACTTGTGTAAGTCATGTCAAGGAGCCATCTTTATCTGAATAACTTTCAGTTTGGTAGCCAAGATGATACAGAGAAAAAAAAATTCTAAAGCAAAATCATAAAGCAAATCAGGGGCAAAATAGTCATGGACAGCTGATTCATCATTGCATCCAGTGAAATACTCTGCCCTCCTGCTTCTAGCCCTCACTGACAAGCCCAGAAAATTGCTTTTAAATATACCAGCTCTTCCTAGACACTTGCCTGCTGCTCAAGAGCATGTTTCAGGACGGTACAGCCTTAAGAAACTTTATTACAGCAACTAAGAGAACTAAAGATAAACTCCCAGGGAGCTAATTCTGCTTTTGCAGAAAGGTGCATGATCTCCTACCTAGTCACACAGTGAGGTGGCCACTATGTGGACTCTGTTATGACCCAGGAACTCTTTCAGAATGGAACTAAGCTATAGGAAAAGATCATGTGAAATTACTTCATGAAGTAGTATCATGCTTTCCCTCTTACTTTTCTGTAATACCTTTGCACTCTTTGTAACACTTCAGACACAGGTCTTATCTTCTAGGAAAAAGATTATCCACAAACAATCTATATTAGATCTTATTCTGAGGAAGAAGTTAGACCCACAAGGAGAATGTAATCTCATTACTCTTTGCTCTCTATCACAGAGATTGTAAAATTGCATCTACTCCTATTTCCAGATTGACAGCCTGCTCAATATTTATTAACTTCTGCCTAGTAAGTATACGCTCCTCTTTTATGTCCTTTATCCCATATTATTGTTATTCTATATTTCTCTACATGGAACTGGAAATTCATCTATCAAACTTGAAGCCAAGCCTGTCTAAATCACTCCCAAGTTCATTGCTTGCTTTGGCAGTTCCAGCTCAACAGAGGATTTCATCACATTTCAAGTTCTTTCTCTTAAGTCTTTAAACACATATCAGACAAAAGCCTTCTTAATAGCTTCCTATCCAAAATACAATCAGTTCACCTCCCTTGTATCAAGCCGTGTCCACTCATGTAATTTCTGGCTTCTAGTCTTTGACATAGCCCTCAGTCCTCTGCCACAATTTCTAACTTTGAACTTCAGTTTTTTAAGGCTGAATCCCAAACAGTTAATCAGATAATTTCCCCTGCTGTCAACCCAGAGAGAGCAGAAAATTTTTAACATCTCTCCACGAAGTTTACTGCATAAAATCCTCCAAAACTTTAGGGGGAAAAAAAAAAAAGGAAAAGAAGAAAAATTACATGTGGCAAATCGTTCACTGCCAGAGATGTCTATCAAAGAGATCACTCTCTAAGCTCCAGATGGCAGGTCTCCTACAGGAAGCAGCTGGTCCTTTGGCAGCATATCCTCAAAAAGTGCCAATGGCTAAGTCCGTCTGTGGTAATTCAAGGCCACCACAGGAATTTTATGCTGAAATTATTTCAACTGTACAAGCTAAGCCTTTGCTCTTCAGCAGACCAGAGATGGTAGCCAGACCCATTGCTTTATCACATACCACCTACCATGCCAGAGACACTCTCTTCTCTGTGGGGGCGATATGGGTGTACCATGTGCTTGGAATTGCTTTTAACATAACCACAAAAGTTGGTAAACTTGATTTATGAATTGGGCCACTGTCTGCAATTTCTTCAAGCAGTGACATATTGCATGTGTAAAACAGCTAGCAAACCTATGGTACTACTGTGTGTAAGAAAAAAAGAACAGTAGGTCATCTTTTACACACAGTGAACAATACCTTCATTTCCTTACTTGATTTTTTTATTCAGCCCTTAAGCAGAAGAATTCTTGCATTTTAAGTTCAGTACTATTTGGTGTATTACGATTTCTAAAGTTAATACATTCTGTAGCTAAAAAGCTAACCATAAACTGCTTTTGTTTTCACATTTCTCTTATTTCTGATCAGCATATTTAGTGCATAGCTCCATCTTATTTCTTCCTTTCCTTCAGTCTACCAGTCCTCTTAAGCCTCCTTAGGACAGGAGATAGGTAGATGTTTTCAATCACACTTTTACAGCCAGAAAATGTGCAGCTCCTCTCCCTTCTACATAAAACTCTCCTCAAAATTTTTAAGATGCTGATCAGCGATTCCTTATTACAGTGTTTGTAAGATAACCACCTAACTTCTTCAAAGAGCAATTAAACTCAGTGGGTGTTCAGCAGACTTGTTCTGTACTAGTGTGCAACAGACTCACCATTCATAGCATTGATCTTCCCACACCAGCTATATTGGTCGTCAGAGAATGCAATTCCCTAAAAATGAGAACACCTTCTAACTTATGTAAGTACACTAATAGCTTAGGAAACAGACAATGACACACAATGTCAAGATTTCTCAGTCAGGCTGCAAAGCCCTGCTTGCTCCACACATCAGTAGCACCAGCTGTAGCCCAATTAAACTCAACAGTGCACAGGTGTTCCCAGAAATGAGTAACAAAAGCAAACTTCCCTTTAGGGTTCTGAAAAACATTGTAGAGTTCTTTAACTTCTTCAAGTCTCTAAACAAACAGATTGAGGAAACAGGAAAGGGAGAGAAAATGCCGTACAAAGATATAGCAATAATCTGAATTACAACTTAATTAAATTTAACATATATTTGTAGTAGAAAATACATATGCTCACAGTTTACCTGTACAAACCAAGAGTCATAAAAGATTTCAGGACTGTGACATGGAAGTCCACTTTTGTTTTAGCTCTGTGTTAAAGCAGAACTCTAACCTCTATTCTCTAACCTGGGAAAATAGCATGTGTCATCCAAAAGAGAAAACACAGTATTTCTAAATGATATTCTAAAGCTTTGTCTTTTATTGACCTTTAAAAGCTATATGCAGCAAAGACAATTTGGAGTAAAAGTAACTCAACCAACTGCCTACAATTTTTTGGCAACATTTCAGTGTGTCTGTGAACAGAGAGGAATCAATTCACATAAAAACATCAAATAGAAAATGTGACCACCTAATTTTAAAAACCTGAAAAAGCTCACAACTGCAATATTCCAAAAGAGTAATTGAAAGAAGAATACAAGGAATATAATTCTATGGAAATGTATTAATGGAAAAAAACTCCACATTAAATTCACCTTAGAATAACCTGTTTGATAAAAGAAATCCACTTCATTTTCATGTTAAGAAATTAACCAAGCCGAAGATTTGCAGAGTTTCATTTATCAATAAAACATTATTTCATTATAACTATAAACTTGCTCTGACAAAATGAGTAAATGTGTGTTTATTAATTAAACTACTAGAGAGCCAAGATACTACAGTACAGTTGTCAGCATCTAAGATTCATAGATTAACACTCTCTTATTAAAAATAAGAGCACTTATACTGAGTAACTGATCTTATTTTCTTAATAGAAGATCTAAGAGAAGCTGTGAAGCTGTATAGAGAGCACAAACAATAAAAATTTAATTACAGCATGAATGACAGCCTTTTCAATTGAAGACAATATTTACCTTTATTGATATGGGCAGCCAGTATCATAAAATATCACTGGCAGATGGTCAATTGTCTTATAAATTACTCTAATATACTAACTGGAAACACAGCAGATTTTCAGCTTATAAAAATATATTCATTAGTAACACTATTAATACTTACTCAATGAACAGAGAAGTTGTTTGTAATTTTATAAGGTAACAACAGTTCTATAAAATGGATAGGTCAATAAAGAAGAAGCAGACGTTCAAAAACTCAAGACACTCAAAATAATCAAAGTCCATAATGAAGCTGCATTTGGTCAACCATGGGACAATATTAGCACCTAAAGTAGTCATTACAACTGCAGGGTGATAATATGGAATATTTTTGGTCCTGCGGCTTCTAGATGCATAAATAGAATGAGCTCATTAACAGATGCCATTTTTAATAGATTTTCTTACCTGATATGTTACCAGTTGAGAAAGCTAAAGAATGCACAAGCATGTTGCTCTTTAATTAATTAACATATGAGTGGGAAAAGAGACTTGACCCAAAAAGAGATTTTACAAGCCTTCAGAAGTAGCTTGGAAAAGTTATAATTCCAGCTAATAGATCTGACTATTTCAGCCAACCTCTGATGTTTTACAGGTTTATTTTAAGTTGAAATTTAAGAATGAAATAAGGCAGGAGAAGCAATACCTTGTGAACTCAACATGGAAAATGGTTCACTGAGTCTTTGGGACCAGAAACCTGAATCTTACAGTGTGCTCTTTTTATGCCAGTGTGTATGCCTGTTTACTGCCCCATGCCTACTGCATCAAATCAATGCACCTCCAAAGAGACAAAAAGAGACATAAAGTTCCAAATACCCCCTGAAAAATCTATTAACATAAATTCTTTTTATTTATTCTGGAGAGAAAGACTCAGAGACAGGACTGAAGCTTTCTGAGTTGAGCTCAGATCACATCCCTCCTTTGTAAACAGCTGATTTTTATTGTAACATTTACATAGAAAAAGTTTTTCAAAGCAATATTCATTCATATTGTTTCTCAAACTGCACGCAGAAATAATTATCCCTATCTCATTCTTAATAGGACTGCACATGCTGCTTGATGACAATTGGACTTGTGAATTTATTTATTTTTTTAAATAGGGGTTTCATGGAAATAGAAACCTGAATGAGAAAATCTGCAAAGTTTGTCTGCAGGTTTCAAAGACATTGTCCATTGTATTCCTGATACAGTCTTAGGGTCAGTCAGGGAGCTGGCTTTCAAGAAGCATTTCATAAACTTGGCCCTGTTCCCAGCCAAGCGCCAAAGTGAAACTTTACAAACCATGGAAAAAGAGCACTGTAGACACATAAGAATTTCTGCCTAGGTCTGGACTGAAAAGAGACTTTTATTTTTTTGAGAGCAAAAGTCTTTTGATAAAATGGCTGTAATCAAGCCTAGCCTTGGTAGACCTCAGATTACAAAACTCTGGGTGCAGTGTTCCTTGGCATTTTCACCAAAAATATTTTTCAGTAACAGTAGTGAAAATTCTGGAGAGGTTACATTAGAGTGAGAAACTATTTTCTAAAATGTTACAAGCTCTAGGAAAACACAAAAAAAAGAAAAGCCATAGGTAGCCTTAAGTATGTCATGCTTGGTGTCTGACAAGTATTATACTTGTTGTGATATAAGCATACAACCTATATGGAAGTTGTATTATACTTTCACAAAATAATGTACAGCAGCAACTGTCATGTAAACACAAATTGTTTTGTGCTTGCTGTGGTTTTGTCACAATCCCTGAGCAAGGGGCTGAGGGCAGACAGGAAAACATGGCTCAAAACAGGTTAGTCATGATCCTCCCTGTCACAACAGATGAAGTCATTAGTATTAGCTTTACTGTGCTACAAAAACCTCTCGATAGGAGAGGACAGAAGCAAGTTCCACCATTAAATGTAAATCTCAGGGAAGAAGGGAGCCTTAACAGACTCTTAGCTCCTTCTAGAGACATACAGTAGCATGACAATTTGGTTCTTAATTTGAGAAACAACCTACTAGTTTCATTCCATGGGTCCGGAGGGCTTTTCTACAAAGGTTGGAGATTAAACAGAAATAAAATAAAATCATAAAAATATTTCTGCTGGCAAGTATAACCAAGGGAGAACTCAATTTCAGAAAGCCTTGAAAGGCATTAAAATGTTATAATGAGAATTTTTCCCCCCTCCTTATACAACAGTGGGTAATCCTCTGAATTACAAGTCTCTTTTTACATATAGTCATAAATTACATTGTTAAAATATTGATATAGTCAGACCTGGCTAATTCAAGCCAGTTTTGCTTCTCATTAAGATTTAACAGAGGCTGAAGCATTTATGGTATAATGTCATGCAGACTTTGAGACATAGGGAACACAGCAAGCGTGAGCTAGGTGGGAATACAATGGCAAGTGAAATGCATGAGAAATACAGATAATATTTGATTAGAAGAAAACAATTTTCTTGGGCTAATGGTAAGGGATGGAGAAATGGCCAGCCAGTCTCCCCAGAAAGTTTACATGTGAGTAAGACTTTGGTTGCCCCTTCTCATCTGCCACCTTCTTTGCCCATTAGGTGCCACCAGTATTTATCAGAAAATCTCCCTGCATACCACATACACCTTTCAGGTGGCCTATTTCAACTGCAGTCATTCATCATGGCTGTGTGGTGAGGCTTGGGCTCTAGGCTGTGCAAACAGACAACATGATAAATCTAAATGTACTTTTAAACCTATTGTGAAATAAAGGGGTAGTTCAAAGTAACTGCATTAAAAAACACTTTACAAAGTCATCACATTGCTGTGTGGCAGTACATGCACTGTAGCCTTGGATCAATATAAGATCCAACTTTATTTAATTCAGAAGAAACACCAGCATGAAGTAATTGTGACAAAGACAAGAAATGTGTTCTTGATAAATGTTTAAAAGAAGTGACTGTTTCCAGGCAATTGTAAGTTGTCTGTACCATCAGAGACTGCAGAGGAGCCAACAGAAGCAAAATACCTTTTGAGTAAGAAGTTCAATGAGGAAAAATAAGCAAAAACATTCAAGAGCTCAGATCTAGTCCCAAGATATTCAGCTGAAGCATTATTATGATGATGGCTGTTGTATTTACTACTAGAAAATTCCCTAATCTAAGACTAGGTGACAAAATACAAATTTAGGCAAAAACATCAAGTTGTTTTTTCTTATAGAATCCAAGTTCCCAATGATGAATAAAGATGTTCATGAGAATATTCATTGTTGCAAAATATCTACATTGGAAAATTCAAACAACTGTGGGAAAAAGAACACCCTCCAACTACATTCCTACAGCATTACATCTCACAGCAAAAAAAGAGCAAACAACCCCAAATATAAATCAAATGTTAAAAACAGTAGGTAAAAGAACATACTGGTCTACGTTATGACCAAAGTATTTGGAAAAGCATGGGAGTATCAAGAAGGTGAAGATAAACATTCTTACTAATGTTATGAGTATATTAAAATGATGACTAAATTCCAGAGGGAAACAGAAAATACTATTTTTACCAACAGGCACATGGCAACTACAGAAATATTTATGTGGAATTGACTTATTGCATTTATTTAAAAACAAAGTTAGGTAGAATCACTTTTCTTAATATTTCTGAGTTCTTAGAAAAGATGCCTGCCTCTGGGTTCCAGCAACAGGAGTCAAAAATGCAGTAAGTCTTACACAAAATGATTTAAAATTAGAAAATCTGTGATCACACTCAGGTTTGCCTGTTACGGCCAGTGACAGATCTGTGGTTTAGAGTACACGTGGGGAGTTTCAGAGGATTGCTTACATGAAATTACACAGCTTTAGGAAGACAGGGTGTTTCTTTCCACATGCTGAGAAGTCTGCTCCCTGTCTGAAATGGTGAAATCACAATTTCCCTGATCATACATTTATCCTTCATCTATCTTGTTGCCTTTTTACCAGCAGAGAAGATGAACACATCATCCCATAACATCAGACTACACCATCTGACTAATAATTAAGGAGTGGATAAATGGCTCCTTTTTTACTGTACATCAGAACCAGAGCTCTTAAAAATGTAAAAGTCAAAGTCTATAACTCATATTGGGCACACCAAGTCATATTACATTTTTAGGCATTTCCAGGCTTTATTGGAGAATTTAAACATAACTCTTCGGTCTGTTTCACAAAAGGAATTCGATAACATATCACCATCATTTTTGAGTATGGCAGCACTGTGCAACTCTACAGAGTTTAAGAGAACTAGAGACTAGAATTTTGCAAACCCTCCTTAAGCAAAAAGCTATGCTGCAGCTGTGATTTAACTGTGATGAGGTAAGGAAAATTTTATGGTGACACAGGACTTTTCACTTGCGCTCTTCTAACAAACACAGAGTATATAAATAGTAAATAAATCACAGGTCTCTATTATTTATCATGCAGCAACCTGGAACTTCCTTCTCTGACATCAACAGAAAAGTAACTGAAATATTCACAAGTGTCCTAGTTTACAATATGCGCTACAACTACGGTGTATAACTACAGCTGCAACTGAGCTGTGCTGGCCTGACACAGAAGGTGCAAGTTTTGAGGAAATCTGATGAATGGTTCCCTGAGAGAGGAGCAAGGCACCATCAAAGGGATGGTGTTCTTCATGAAGGCACTACTGCCCAGCTGTTTTGCAGTTCCTCTGGTTTCACTGGGTAGTACCACGCTGTCATGGGGTTAAGCTTTCTGCAAACCCTTCACCTGGTACTTTGGACATCAAAATAAAACAGAGCTGTTTCAATAGCATTACAATTTCTATTTCTAACAAAATGTAAATGGTAACATGTTTGGAAGCAGAGGTCTAGCGTCATCAAGAAATGTGCAAACACATTTCCAATTGTATGCAAATTTAAAGCATTATTCAAAATCAAATTTTCTGATTGAGTGCATGTCTTGTATTGCTTCTTTGAGAAGGCAGCATAAAGATGTTTAAACAAAACCAGAAGGCAGTATCAATTGTTTCTTACTTTCTCATAGATGAGAAAACTAACAACCCTTCCTTTCCCAACTGTGTGTGTAAGAGCAGAGAAAGAGGGAATTCTAAATGGCAGAGACTCTGACACTGAAATACAAAGTAAACATAGAAGCTCGAAGACAGTAGTAAAGGATTCCTTTGGGAAATTCTATATTAAGACTACAAATGTGGCCATAATGACAACAATGAAAGGTCCAGTAAATGGCTACAAGATACACTACTGAAATTAATGAGAAAAATGATGTTATCACTGTCAAAATAGATTGCTACTACTTAGATGTAATTAACTGAAGAATTTAGAGAACATATTATTCAAATTTATGGGACAGACTCATTAAAAAATTGTGAACAATATGCCAAATAAGATGACAAATTACATTAAAATATGGAAAATACAATGTCTATGGGTTTTCAAAAAAGAAAGTATCATTGGGTTAATATGCAGAACTGCATGTTCCTTTTATGGCTTCTTTGCCTAGTTGTTCAGCCTACTTGTTAGCTGGGAGGACAGAACCTCCATTGAATTATTATTATTATTACTACTATTATTATTAAATCAAAACTTGTATTTACAAATTATCCAATGGTAGCAAAAGAGGCAACCTCTCAGATCTGAATAAAAGAAAGATGTATGTTCAGATGATGAGAAATTAATTAGATCTGAAAAAAAGATTAGCAAGCTCTAAAATCCCAGAGTCACTTCTAGGAGGTCATTGGTATGAGAAATTTCACAAAGCAAAGCAGATGATGTTACGAGACTTCTGCTGAATCAGGTAGGGAAACCAGACCTCTGTCATATTGAATCTGGTTAGACCAGAGATAGTTAAAAAGGGTTAAATTAAAATTTAAAGTTTTTGCATATCCTACTAAATGAAAATGACAAAATACTACTGACAAAACGTCTTCCAAGAAGACTGTAATTTATTTTTTTAAAAGTGAATATTTCAAAAATTTATGAGATGTCACTTATTCTGCTTCATCCTTTTTAGAAGAGGCTTATTCTTTTACCTTGGTTATCCACATCTAACAAAAAGGCTGGTGTAAGCTTGGTGCTACTTGCAAGTTCCATTCTTAAACCTCCTCTTTTGGTCCCTGAACAGATTGTCTGTAGGCCTGTCACTGTTCCTAACAACTGTGGTGACACCCAGATCACCTAGAAATGCAAATTTGGTAAACACCTGATACAAGTCTAAGACCATATTTTAGGTGGAATGCACAACATGGAAGAAAAAGGGGTTTAAACATCTTTACACTGGTTTTACACCAGTTAAGGTCAGGCCATGCCTAATCCACATAAAGCTTCCCAGGTAAAACTAACCCGTCACGATTATTTGAGTCAGTGAGTTTATACTGGATTGGCACTTTACTTGACATTTCTGATTCATATACTAAGAGGTCCACAAATACTGCTACAGCGCTTCTATCTAGAAGTCTTCAGGCTGGGATCTGACTGGGAGGGATGTTTAGCTTCAGGCATTGGCCACTTTACAAAAGGAATTTTTCTTCACTGGTCACTACTTCCCCCAAAACACTCAATTTTCTCTCTTCCAGAGACAAGGAACTGTAAATGAAGAACAATTCACCATTCAGTTCCCCCCAAAGGATTTAGTGTGATGAGACATGTAGAGGTACTAATAGACTGTGAAAGAAGTGTAGGCTAAACTAATTGAGTAGTATTGATCCACTAGTGCCAGAGAGATTACCATGTAAATTTACTTGCCTCACAATATGGAAGATTTCAGATGAAGCAGAGCGAATTGGGAAAAAATTCAACCCTCCAACAGACTCAACTGTGCATTTAGCAACTTTGCAGTAATACTTAACACACATACCACATAGCCTGATTTATCTTTGGAGCTCCACAAATATTAGCTAATTAATCTTTCACCATTGTAGTTTTACTCCACAGCACATCTTAATTTTTCTTTATAATGAAGCTAAAGATTTTAACTGGCACAGGACTATGTACTATTTCTAAGGAGAAAGCTCCATGACCTCATTCTACTTTATTTGTATCATACCACAGCCAAAAACTTCTTTAAAAAATGGAAAGAAGAAATGTGCATATTTATAGAATGAACTACAATCACTTTTCTGACTACTATTTAAACTAAAATGCATGTTGAAAGTTATAACAGTCAATAATCCTGTTTTACTGGAAGCTTAATGAGGGATTTGTGGTTGAAGTTGGTACTTCTGCATTGCAGCCAGTTGAAGTACTAAAATGTCAAGCACTGACTGATTGCTGTCTAATTACAGACCCACAGACAACTTTATATGGCTACAGAATTACTCCCCTAGGTCTTCCTGCTGTTGCCATCAAGACTAATTTCAAGAGAGGTGCTTAACTTGTGCACTGTATTTGACATAAAATTTTCTTGTTGGACATTTTTGCAACAGTGCTTGTTAAAATCTGAATGAAGTTTTCCCAGCTATGTTTACAACAAAAGCTTTGTCTCTTGCCACCAAGAATCATTTATTCATTTATTTTTATTTCTAGTCCATACTTGCTATTTAAGCTTAAAACTGCATTAAGAGACAGGGTGTTTTTGTGAAGATGTAAATGTTAGCTGAAGACAAGAAAGAAATCATCAATTCATTGCAGTTCAGTTTTGAAGGGGTGGAAAGTTTTGTGTGTATGGTCAGTATGTCCTCTCTTACTCAAAGTATTCAGAAAAATAACATATACCGTATAATTATTTACTAATTTATCCCTGTAAGGGTGTGAAACAATTCTAAGCTCTTTTGAAATAATGCATGACCTCTATGTCTTTTACAATACAGCAAATGGGCAAAGCAAAGTTTGAACTATGTAAAACTATGAGTCTTCCCTCTAGATGATGTAAAAGAGGAAAGAAATAAAGTAGAAAGAGTGAAGACTGAGAGACAGGCATGAGGAACTTGTCTTTTGCTGAGGAAAGGGAAAAGGATAGATGTTTGTTTCCAATAGCTTGATTTTTGAACTATTTTATGCAATCTTTGCCTACAGCTTTAGATTATCTGACTTCCTGAAATATCTAAATGACAACACAGATAAGCACAAGTTCATTTGGACCAGAATTATTAGAGGATTAGCATGCCATCAAGCTCTGCAAATCTAAATTGCTCCCAAAAACACAAAAGGCAGATTGTGGTAATTATTTGGTAAAAATCTGGTAATTTCTTATTATTCACACATTTCAACACTGTGTATAACTTAATAACTGTAAGTTATTAATACAATTGATATTACTATTACTAATGTCTTACCATTGTTCTTAAATTGGAACGTGACTTTAAGTGAAAAATGACACACATTAGTCTTTACAGACACTTCTTCACCTGTTTTACACCATATAGACTTAACACATCTGTTATTTATTTCTTAATGCCTTATTGAACAGCCCATCTCATTACCTTACCATATCACACATATTTTAACATCATCACACAGTGAGGTCAATTAAAGATTTTGTTAAAACAATACAAGAATAAAGTATATGTTTTCCTTTATGTACACTTTAAAAGCCAGTCTCAAGTTTGTTTGTTTATGTTTTATGCAAATAAGCCATTAAGCTCCCAAGTAAAATTTCAGATTTCCTAACGTGCTTTCAACTCATTATTCTAATCTGAAAGTGTAAACCTAATTCAAGAAGTGTATGGTTGCTATGCCACTGCTGTGTATAATGCATTTCCTTCATATTGAAAGTGATTCCTTCTCATTTTTGTAATAAATAGCTTATTGTATTTATTGCATATTACATTTTTGTCTGTATCTCAGCATATTTTATTTCCCCTAAATATAACAACATCTTCACCACCCTTTAAGAGCTCAGTACATTTCCTTAGGAACTTGGTTGACTGAACAGCTTAAAAAAATGCTGAATATTTGAAACCACTAGCCATTCCCATTGCATTCTGTACTGCTGAGTGCCCTGTAAATCTACAGCTTTCACTGCAGATTTGCACAGTTCAGTAAATCTGAAATTATACCATTATGTTTGCCTCTCTTTTCTGCTTCCCCCAAAAGACTGCATTACAACTCTGATAAAAAACCACAAGTGGTTTTGACTACTAAGCCTACGAAGACAGATTTCCATGGAATAGTAGCACCGGTGCCTGCAGTGGTGTCAGAACATTCTGTTTTGGTCTTATTGTGTGTGTTTTAATCCTGGCAGCTTGGCTGAACTCTCATTTAGACCTAAATCACATACCTCTGTGGTCCTTTGTACAATCTTACTCTCAGTTTGTACACATATTAAAGGAACACTCTTTTCCCTCTCTGAAGATGTAAAGTCATGTTGGTTTTGTGACTAACAATGAAGATGGTTAAACAAGTTTTCCATCTGTCTGTCCCTTGACTGCTCATCCCTGCCCTCAGGATTGTCAAAATCTCTCTCTACCTGGGTTGTGCTGTTACAATTTATGGCACAGCTTCTCTGTAAACCAAATCCTTGATTTTCTATTGATTAAAAATAAACTTGAATTTCATTTAAAAATGAAGCCATTCAATTTGTGCCATTTCTGTTAAACAGAAAACATGTATGAAAAATGATCCCATAAAGCATTGTATAGGCATGTTTTGCAATGCAACAGCTTTTATTGTACCAAAATGAATACATTTCTGACTATCATTATCTACTATGGCCAATAATAAGTGACTATTATTTACACCTACTTACATCTTTTCAAAGGTTACATACAAATAGCATTTCATATTTAAAATTTCATCCATTGCTCAGAGAATGCAGAGAAGCATTACTGCCAATGATAAGATACTCAAATGAAGAGCTTTTAAAGCTGGCTTGTAGAATTATTTAAATGCTGTAATTCTCCTTTTCTTAAGAGTAGAAATGTGAATGTACTGGTTTTGTTCATCCTACACAGGAAATATAAAAAAACAACCTGAAAGCATACCATTATCATATATGATACTATTATCACAGGTTCAGGTTACATACCTTCACTCTAATTTGAATGTTTTAATTCACCGTGACCATGATTTCTGGGCCTCCAACATTTGCAATTTTTCATTTGTGTTTACAGAGGTTTCCTTGAGAGTAGCTAATAAATCATTGTCCCTTAAACATGCTGCTGAGTTTCCATAAAGCTGGAGTTTCCGGATTTAGTATAGAAATACACATATCATCTTGATGGTCTGCATATCTCCTTTTGAAATGGAAAGAAATAGCATGGCAATCCTCTGAAGAGTACTGCAATGACCCCTTCTCCCAAATACTGCCATTGTAACTCCCCAGCACTAATTTGCTAAAGAGTTCTGTACCATAGCACGATGGAAGAAGTTTTGGTGCAAAAAAAATGTTCTTCACCCTAAGTGCTACAGAAATGAAATTTACTCACAAATAGCCTTTTAGGTTCCCCTCAGAATTCTTTTCACTCCAATTCTTTCCTTCTTGCCCCCTGTAACACTTTTTGCACCTGACTGCAAGTTAGACAAGCCAATGATGGACAAGGTGGCAATTTGTTTTCAAATGCCCACCCCTGGAGAAAAAACATAATCCTTAAACAGGCATCTGAATTCTTTATTTAGTTCTTTAGAGTGCTTCATAAACTGCCTGCTGAAAGGGGGGGTAACCCACTCTTACGCTAGAGCTGCTGGCTCAAGACTGCAATGTTTGCACTCATGGAATACCCCAGAGCATGGCATCCTCCCTGGCAAGGGAGAAATCACCATCAGCTCTTGGAAAGAAAGACTGAAGCCTCTCACTCTTGGTGAAAAACAGGAAGGGAAGGAGAAGACAGATACCTAGGGGGCTATTTCTTAAACAGTACTGTTTGCATGCTCTCCTCAGCTTCTTGAAAGGAGTCACTCATCTCCACGCTCCTCCTACTAAGAGGCCTTGGTACTGGAAGAGCACTAGGGAGGGCAGAGCACTTGCTGCTGTTGTGCCTCTGCAAAAGGGGAGATTTATAGGCTTAGAAAGAACACAAGCAATATAGAGCATAATTTAGGACATTTGAGGTGAGAGCACTCAGTAGACATCAGTCCTAAACTGGCATTACAAAGACCAGCAATTGACTAAAATAAGAAACCACATTTAAAGTGAGGCTGGCTGCTAGAGCTACGTGCAACTGAAGAGAGAAGATGAAGCATAGAAAAACTGGAAGTGGAAAGAGAGTAGAAGTTTGAATAACAGTTGGGTTCTTGATTCCAGCTAAAATTCTCCTTAGAATATCTATAGCCATGATTTAATGACAACTTTTGTTTTGCTCCTCACACTTACAATTTCTTTACATCCCATATAGGCCAGCTGGATTACCAGTAACCACTTTTTCTCCATCATGGTTGCTTTCTGTCATATTCCTCAGTTAATTTCTGTATTTTTTTCCCCAATTACTGACAAATACAATTGACTACATTTAACTGTTACATCTCTTGTTGATGTCTCACCAACTTGTTATTTATTTGAAGCAAGTGCAGAACCTCTGAGCAGGCATATGTCTCCCTTATATTATTTCTGTATGTGGTTTTTTTCTTGCTTTATGGTTGCACTCAATGAGCTTAAGGGTCTTTTCCAACCAACATGATTCTATGATAAATGTGCATTAAAATACGTAGGGAAAATAAGAAGGCTTGGTGAGACAAGCTAGTAAAATCATGTGTTATTCTAGATGAAATATCTGAAACAAAAAATTATAAAATAATGTTTAAGAAATGAAATAGAAACTAAAATAAGACAGAATTGCTACTTTGAAAAGCCCTAAATAAACACAGTTTCAAAGGCCCATCAACACTGTGAATATTATGAGTGGTGAGCATGGGAGAAGGTAGTACATTTTCCTAGAATGAAGTTATATTCATATTGATCCTGCCTAATCTCACTCACCCACTCCTTCAGGAAATGACCCAAAGTCACAAGCCACAAGCATTCATGGCACTATTCTTATCTTTAAAAGTGAATTATTACCAAAACCCAGAATATCCCACTTAGAAGCAGGAGACCTGGGGCCTTGGACACAGTTGTCCTTGTCCATACTTTAAGACGTCCTGTGGTGTCATGCACATGGATCTGTTATCCTGGCATGGAAAAAAATCTCAATGGCTAATTAGAAGTATGCATAAACAACTTCTGTGGGAGAGATGCATTTTGGAAGTAGTAACTGCCATGCTGTCTAGCTTTGATTTGCAGTTATATTGCATGACAGACACACGGCTGGAAATAAGAAAACATTCACTCCCTCTGCCTGCTGTAGTATCGTCTTAAATCGCTTAGATGGGTGGAAATGGAAGTGATTATTCCAATTATCTACAGCTCTCAGGAATACATTGAGCCACGAGCAATTTACCCTCATTTAATGAACTGATTGAAATTATAACTGTCAAAAACAGCAAGAGAGTCAAAAGCTGTATGAAGTTCAGCTGACCTAGCTGCAGCAGTGCAGGGCAGCAGCACATACCGAGCAAATGGGGACACATTCCCCTTCCCAATCTGTGCTGACAAATACCAGTTAAGATCTCTAAAGGACTCTAAAGACTTGAAAATAACAGGAATGACATTTAAATTGACTTCAAATATTATTTATCTATTGTTTATATTTACTGAAACACACTGCCCTTTGCTTCTATCCTCTGGCATTTTTCCATTACAGTGGTGTGCCAAAAGTGAATTGTTTCATTAAAATCTGAAACAAAAGGGATGGACACTGTAAGTTACAAAAATTAGTTCTTTTAAAAGATACTGCTTGCTAATGAGGAACATCTGATAACCATGATTCAGTGTCTGCACTTAATTCCATTAAGCATTCATACTCCCAGTGCATTTCAAATTCACCCACAAGCATATTTCCACAGAAGCTCAACCAGTATTTTCTTTATAGAATAAAATTACAGATAAATTTGATTTCTTGGTTTTCCACAAAATTATAATTGTGTAGAATTTCAGCTGCTTCATGAGTGGAACTAAAAAGATGTCCCTTAGCTTAAGTCTTTGGGGGCTTGTTTTTTTTTGTTTTTTTTTTTTAATTTAGCACGTTCTGCATAAATCCCAAACAGCCTTACCAGAAAATCCTCTGGCAGATTTTTTAATGATCTGGATGAAAAAATACTGTGAAAACTCACAATTTTGTCACAGAATAACTTCTGCATATAACCTGAAATATCAATGATATTCTGCTTAATTTAAAAGTACAGTATTAATTATATGGCATTCCATTCTCATGAACAAATTATTATTATATGTCTTAGAAACTAAATAAAAGCAGCACTGATAAAAATATTAAGTATTTAAATGCCAATAGCCATATTGCATCTCAATGAGGTAGGTCAAATTGCCAAGATCTGACCAGAGGCTTTACCAGTAAAGATACATAGAACAAAAAGTTCAGTAGCATAGGCCAGATAAAAATAGTACCCCTTGCATAGCCTCATTTAGTATTGATTGCATCTAAAAAGTGCTACCCTATTCTATCCAATCATTTAAGGGATATTTGTGATAAATATTGTAATACTAACTAATATAATCAGAAAACACTTAGATTACTAGGATTAGAATTTAAGTAACAGTAGCTAAACACAAATTTTCTTTTTTACAACTCACTGCAGATTCATGATCAATACAGTATAATAACACTTTTGTTGGAATTGCCCTACTCTTGTACTAGCAACATATAATGCAGAAAATCAGCACAATTATTTTGTAGATTTTACTAGCACTTTAAGCAATGCAACAAGATCAGGATTTGCTATTTGTTCTCAGACTCTTCTCTGAAGCAAAATACAGACCTGCATATTCAATTCAGATTCTCTTCTCCTTCATTATCATCTATCTTTGCTTTCCAAATTATTCTCATTGTCCACAATTTACTAAACTTTGACCAACACACTAAAGGTTACACTAAAAAAAATAATCAAATAGCTGCTGGAATTATATGGTCTTATAAATAAAAAAAGGAGCCACTTGGATTTCAGGAGTGATCTTGAGGTTGCAAAACTCTAGTAAAAGTGGAACTTGTAAATTTGCAAAAATATTTAAAGCTTCTTTTAAGTTCATGACAGGCATATCATTTGCTTTTGTGACCCAAATATTGTTTATAATGTGGAATTGTCTCTACTAATTTGAATCTAAGAATGCTGCAAAGTCACCACGCCTATCAGTGGAGGCAGACTCACAGCTACACTACTATTGATCCATCCATTATATCTATCTCTAGTTATCCCAATGTTTCCACTTCTTTCTTCTCTAGGAAGCTCTCTGTTCAAAACAAATCAATTTTTAATTATTTTAAATCAAATTACATTTAAGTTTTGCAAAGTGTGATTCTACAGCAGGTACCATAACAAAGCTATTACCCCACATGATTGCCATAACTGAACCACGATCCTTATCCATTGGCTTAATTGAGGCAATTAATAGCTAATTTTATATCCTACACCTTTTACGTTATTAATAAGTAGGGAAAATCCATTAAGGTAATGTAATTATACAGGTTGGAACATAACAAGGAAGCAATGATAGTTCACTTAGGTTTGACCTCTCAATAATGTACCTTGCAGTTCTCAGGCTACAAAGCTGCTGCTATTTAGGAATACATGTTATTTATGGCAATACACATCTTTAATACCTCTATGTAAGCTTGAGAATGAGGTACAAACCCTAGCAGGTCAAAATATTGTTATCACTCAATG